>JAHBCN010023593.1:0-12483 GCA_019359885.1 Listronotus oregonensis | reverse complement strand
AAAAATCCGGGAAAAAAAAATTTAAATTTAAAAAAGACTTTGGCTTTGGGGTACCTAGTTAATTTCAGCTACACAATTATTTAAATGTAAAGAAAAGGAAACAGAAAGGATTTTAAAAGGGAAACGATATGCGACCAACCTTTACAGGAAAAACCAGATCCCCCTTTTAGGCCTCGTTCGTAAACATCCCACTTATACTGTAAAAGTTCATTTTCCAGACTTATAATGTAAATATCTATTTTTAAAATGATAAAAATTTTAAAAAATATTTTTTTAAAATTTAATAATTTTGTAGTTTTTGAAAAGACAGGAATTTTGAATAAATTTTCCCCATTAAATGTTTTTTTCCCATGATGGCAATTATACCTAAGAAAAATTTTTTAATTTTTAAGTTTTATAGTTGTAGTACCTATAGAAAATTAAAAAAAAAAAAGATAAATATAGTTTGTTTGGGAGTAAGGTTTTGAAACAATGGGTCCAAAAAAACAAAACCATTCTGCCAAAAGCAATTTTTGAAAATGATAGAAATTTGAAATTTTGACAGTGGGGTAGGAAAGCCCAAAGGATAAAAATTTTATCTCCCTTAGGGCCTTTCCTTGGGAGTGGTTGAAAAAACCATTTTGGAGGTGGAATTTTTTAATGTATTTTGACCACAGGAACAGATAAAAAATGAATTCTAAGAAAAAATTTTTTAGGGATTGATAAAAAAAAAAAATCCACGGTCTGGTATTTTTTTTGGGTATTATAATTTAAATAATTTTTTTTGGTTTAAAAAATTAAAAAAATTTAGTAATATTTTTGAGCACTTTTTTTGGAAAAAAAATTAAACCCCGGTCGCAATATTTTAAATTTTTTCAGGGGTAAAAAATTTTTTTTTATTAAATCATAAAAAGGGTTTTTTGGGATTATTGGGGGAAAAAATATTAAATAATATTTCAAAAGAATAAATACTTATTTTTTAACTTATTTAAGTCTAATTATATGTGACTTAAGCATTAATATAAAAGTTTTAAAGGTTTGCAAAGGGGTGTTTTCACCAAAAATAAAAGCGCCCATCGGCATAATATACATTTTGAAGAGGAGGGTGTTTTTATTCCCAATTTTCATGCAAATCTATTCATTTTAAAAAAATTGCCAGGTTTTGACTTTTTTTTTAGCTTGTTTCCTGGACAAAAAAATCAGTCCAACAGTACTAATTTTATTTAGACTATTTTTTGCACATTTGAAATATACTTAAAATTAATTGTCTTAATACAGTTTAAAGTATGTATTTTGGTTGGGTAGAGTTTAGTATGTTTTAATTTTTGGGTTAGGGAAAAAAATATAGTTTTGAGAATGATTTTAAAGGAACAGTTGGCGGGTGGTTGGCGACGTCCCACTGCCGAGGCCTCGCGCCTGGGGGGCCTCCAAAAAGTTTTACAAGTTACCTATATTTATTTTAATTACGCCAATCTTACCCCGAACAAATTGAAAAACTAACAGATGATATTGACTTTATTATTTTCGAGCACGGCACGATGGAAGATATTATTGCAGGTATTTAGAATCGTGTGTCTGGCAACATTATGAAATGTCATCAATAAAATCTATTGCGTTTTTAAGTAAACAAGCGTTGAGAACGTTAAAATAAATTAAAATGATTTAAAACCTCTTTTGAAAGCGTTTGGGGGGAGTAGAATTGGAGCAGTAAAAGCTATATTTTTACAATTTGATGATGTCAATGAATGCGGAATGATCGAAAAATAAAACTAATGATTCGGAAACTCTAAGCGACAGTGAAGCAGTCCTGAACGAAATGTTAATTTTTGAGTTTATTGTGGCAATACACGTGTGGTGTGAGGTATTGCTACGTGTGAACAATATAAGTAAACTATGGCAATCGGTTCAAGTCAACTTGAAAGTCGTTATTGATACTTTACGTGTATTTTGTAGCTGGATTAAAAATCCATAATAATGGATTTGAAAAAAACGTAACAGAAGCTAGACGATTTGTGAGGAAAAGTACTTACGAAATTCAGTCTCAATTAAGAAAAAAAGAATAACCAGAAAAAAAACGAATGTTCGGTTACGAACATACCGATGAACCAGTTGAATCTCCTGAAAAGCAATTCAGAGTCAACTTTTTTAACACGATTAATTATTTTATAATTTGGCTCTTTTCTTCGGCTTCAGTTGTTTTTTTCTGAGAAGTAAAAGAGGCTTCGCGAACTTGATGTCGCCGACGTCCACATTTGGTCTAGCGCCGCCACTGGTTGCACACACTTGCATTTTATCATTTTATGGAATATTTTAATCAGCCAGTTAATTTACGACTGCTGTACTTCTTTAAACAAACTAAATTATAGTGCAAAAACTACTTGAAGTGTGTAAATAATGATCAAGCCATATCTGATTTACATGCATAAGTATTAAATTTTTGAATAATTTATTTTATTTAAATCATATTTCCTTTTTTGTTTTTGTTTCTCCGGGGCAAATTACTAAGATATAGTTTATACTTGTTATACTTGTACAATAAATCTCGTTTATTATTAAAATAATCTGTAAAAAAAACAAAGGTTTTGACAAATTTAGTAGCAAATTTTATGCTCAGTACCACACTGCGTAAACAACGAAATATTGTTCATCTGATAAGATTATAGTCGTTTTACGTTCCGTAAAATTTTAGCGAAACAAAGTAAGAATAATAGTTATGGTAAGTAACATAAAGCAGGAGAATCTTAAATAGCTCAACTAAGCTTCATGTTAAAGATAAACTTTAAATTAAATTACCTTTTGAAGGAATGACATATACTGGAGAAGTAGTAGTTGTTGTTGTAGATGTAGAAACCACCCTTCCTTTCCTTATTCTTCGCCTTTTTCGCCTTCTACCTAATAATACAAGAAAATCTTATAACAACAAGTATTTTTTAAAACCTTCGTTATTTTAGATATACAGTCACTTAAGGTAAAAAAAGCGTGGAAAGAATCTAATCTAACGAGGGGTGAGTAGGTACCAACCAAACCCCAAGATTGTGGGTGCCAACTTGTCTAGAGACAGTTCTTGTTTGAGTCCCGTCAAAGTTGTGTTTTTTTTATTTTAAATTTTGGTAAAATTTATAACTTATCATTAAATAATTGAAAGAAATTAAAAAATAAAATTTACGTGCCTTTATTAATTAATTGACTATAAGGAAATAAAAGGGGCAAGAAGGATAACTTCGAAAAAGCAATTTTATGATTAAAAAAGTATAAAGTACTAATAAATTTAGGCTTGCGCTTCTGAAAACAATGTAATTTTTCCATAATTTTAAAAATTATTTCAAATTATCTCGAATGCTATGATTTTTAGCAAAAATATGTGAAGATTTTGATAGAAAACGAAATTTTCTATCAAAATGACACCATCTAAATTTATTTTTTGTTGCTAAACAACTGTAAAAAAAAAACAAATGAAAAAAACGGAAAATACCAATTTTTATTTGTTTATCTTTTTTAGGTTTGTCCACATAAAGCTGACGTCAAAACCTTTACAATGAACGTTGCAAAGAGTATTTTTATTAAATTTTGACAGAAATATGATAATTTTACTTTTCATCAATTTTTGGCGATTTTATTTTTATACCTGATTATTTTTATTTTTTAATAAAAAAGTATTTTTAATAAAAAAATGTATTTCATAACATTGTCTTAATAATAAAACATATTTTAATATTAATTATTTTTACGCACAGTAGTTTGGAGAGGAGTTAAGTTGAGGCATGTCAAATTCATGTGGTAGGTATTAGGGGCCGAATGATCTAATTTGTTTTTAGGTTTACTTTAGGGGCTGCACGTTTTCAATGTTCAAAAAATAAAATAAAATAGGATTTTAAAAATGATTATGTTATGTATTGTAAATATACAATAAAGACTAAATGCCAAGTCTGATGTATTATATATTATACAACAAACATAGACTATTTCGTATTGGAGAATATACAGGAATTTTTAATTTACCAGTATTTTGTGGGCAGTAAGAAGATCGTATACCTGAATTTTCTAAAAATTCTACTTTGAAATGAGGAAAGGTAAGTGAACTTTAAATTTGTCTCCGTATTGGTGTATTTCGACTTTGCCAGTACGTTGTGGACTTTAAAAATCACTGCATATTTTGTTAAGTTTAACTTAGGTGATTTAAGCAATATACATTGATAGTTTTCATAGTGTGACAAGTGCTTTTTTTCTTTTGGTTTTCGTCAAAGTAATAATTTTTATTTAAAAGAGATACTGCTATAAATTAGAGATGTAAAAGTAATTACAAATATTATTTAATTATTTAAATATTTAGGATAATTTTCCAGAAATACTACATACCAATACAGTTATGTAAAATAAGGGTCAAGTTTCTATTCAAATATCTTTCTCTCTTAAAATGTTAAGATTAAGTTTCTATTCCCTCGAGAAGTGCCCGAGAGTAAAATGGTCTATTTTTAAAATCGAATATCGCAAACATAACTTTTTTAATTTTTTACGCGTAGACGAACCAAATCTTATACATTTATGTAGAACGATAGCGAAGTTATGATAGGGGCGAAAACCGTCTGAAATATTTCGTGTAATATACAGGGTGTCCTATTTTCGTGTGTTTTACGGGGTTTCTCGCTCATGAGTAAAGTTACAAAGATGCGGTTTTCGCGACACCGTGCTACTTTTTTGTCAAACGAAAGATGCCGCAAACAGATTTGTCCTACCCCCCTTAGTTTCTTCGCTACAGGGTGATTTTAAAAAAGTTGTATTTTCGGTTACCCCTCGTATCTCAGGTATCTGATAACTTATCAAAAAGATAAAAACGGGCCCTTATAGAACTTTTTACGCAGAATACAGTGGCGTACTTGAAATTTTTCTCGGATTTACTTTCTTTGAGATATTAGCCAAAGTTGCACTTTTTTAAATGAAACACACCGTATATTTACCACACTGAGAGCTTTCTAAAAATAGAATATAGTCGAAACTTATTTTTATAAACAGCATGAAAACATGCAATTATTTACTTTTTAACATAGGCGGCTTTGGTTTAAATTAATGACAGTCAAATTAATCAAAGTCAAATGCCTTCTCGCACCAAAAAATAATCTGGTAATACGGGTGGCCGGCCATATTTTGACCCATTTTAATCGAGAATAACTTTGGAACAAATAAAGGTATCAAGAAGCGGTTTTTGCAGATGCACTTATATTTCTTTAAAGTTTATTCTCGTACCTTCACGATTTTATTGTGACATTCCATTAGCTCAAAAACAAAATGGCCGATTTTCCATTATAGGACAACTATGTTATTTTAAATGGAACACCCTGTATATGTTTCTATATTTTCAAAATTTAATCTTTCCCCTTTAAAAAAATGTAACACAAGCTATGGTTATCTCAAAAACAACGTATTTATTGACCTTCGAAAAATTGACTGCATGTCGACCAACAATATTATTTAACAATTAAAATTTGCTTCATATGTTACAAAAAAAGGATCGCCAAAGGTTTAGGTTATTCACAAAATAATAGTTACAAAAGGTTACATTACTTTTAAAAAACTAATGTAAATGTTGAAAATGCCTTCCGCCGACTTCGACGCACTTATTTAAATTCGAAAAAACTTATTAAAACTATTGACTAAAAATTCTTCAGGAATATTTTCTATTATGTTTCGGATATTAATTTTTAATTGCTCTAAATTTTGGGGACACCTCTTTCACATATCCCCACAGAAAAAAATCTGGAACAGTCAAATCTGGTGAACGAGGTGGCCAGGAAATAGAGCCTCCTCTTCCAATCCACCGGTTTCCAAAAACGTTGGTCAGTGAATCCTTGGTAATGTTAGCATAATGTGGTGTAGCCCCATCTTGTTGAAAATAGACGAAATTCAATAGATTTTCTTCTTCAATTGGGGATAAAAAATATTTCCAGCATATCAACGTAAGTCCAAGAGGTTACAGTTGGTTCATGAAAAAAAATGGCCCATAAATTTTTTTCTTTGACATACCACACCAGACGTACTTTTGGCGAATCTCTAACGTGTTCGTTATATTGTCGAGGATTTTCTGTTGCCCAAAACCTGCAGTTATGCTTATTTACTTTTCCATTGAGGTGAAATGTGGCTTCGTCTGACATTATTAGTCTATCCAAAAAATGTATATTGTTCCTTACTAAATTTTGAATTCTCTAAAATTCCACCCTTTGTGGAAAATCAGTTTTTTTATTTCTTAACATTTGAATTTTGTATGGCTTTTTAATTTAAGTCTTTTTCAATTTCTTGTACTGTAGTTTTAGGAATGGGGACTGAACTTGGTTTTTTTGTTGACAATTTGGGGCCCCTTCCGGGGAGTTTTTTTAAATTTTAAAAAAATTTTATTTAAAAACCATTGTTTACAAATTTTTTTTTTAGGGCCCCAAAAGATCCTAAAATTCCAAAAAATTTTTTTGCCCAAAATTTTTAAAATTTTTTTTGGGGGGTGGAGCTTTATTAAAATTTTTTTAAATCTTCGCTGGGTTTTTTTACTGATTTGGCCAAACAAAAAAAACATTTTTTTCCTTTTTTTTCGCTTAACGAGAATTTTTTTCCCCCTTCCAATTTAAAAAAATTAATTTTTGAAAAAAATGACCAACAATGGCTGACAATGGGTTTTGTTGGGGGAGGAAACGAGATAATTTTTTTTTCCCCACAGGCGTTTTTTTCAAAAACCTTTTAAAAAAAATTTTATTCGACATACAGTCAATTTTTGGGGAGGTCAATAAATGCGTTTTTTTTTAAGATAACCATAGCTTGGAAATTTTTTTTAAAAGGGGGAAAGTTAAATTTTAAAAAAATATTGAAACATATACAGGGTGTTCCTTTAAAAAAAAAAGGGTTTCCAATGGAAAAGGCCATTTTTTTTATAAAATTTAATAAAAGAAAAACAAAAAAATTTAAAAAATAAAATTTTCGAAAAAATTGTTCTTTTTTTTTAAAAAAAATTATTTTTTAAAACAAAAAATGGACGGCCAATTTGATAAACATTTATTAACAAGACAACCTAATGGGGTAAAAATAACAATTTTCGCTAGAATTGTTTTAGCCTTAAAGACAAAAAAACTACAAAAATTTTTAAATCCCTTCGAATTGGTGACCATGATTCTTTAAAAATTTTTGGCATACGTTTTGTAGTCTTCTTAAAATTTTTAAAAAAAAAAAAAGGGGGGTAAAAATTAAAGGCATTTTCCGGGGCCCCTCTTAATTCTTAAATTTTTTTTTATACCTCCTCGAGATTTTTTTCCTTCTAAATATGGGGCCCAAAAAATAAAATTTAGAGGTCCGGAGACCGGGGGGCCTTTTAATGGGGCCGTGCGTGGCTAAAAATGATTAGGGAAATGCTGTTCCAACCAGTGTTGTATTAGTGAGATTTTGGGGCCGGGGGCTCCATTTTTTGGGAAAAAAGATGTTTTTTCTTGAACCAAGGGAATATCTTCAAAAATAGAAAATTCTTTTTCTTGATTTGTATGTATTTTATCAGAACCCCAAATTTTTTTTGGTAAATACAATATTCAATTCTTCTTCCCAAAATGAAACAAGAAACATTGAAACCAAACCTTTTTGGCTTTCCCCGGGGAAAAAATAACGTGTTCATTTTCCTGGCTCCAAAACCTTGAGTTTTCCCTTTTCGAGGATACTCGCACTGGTAAAATGGGCTTCGTCCGACCAAATCGTCTTTAAAAAATCCGTAAAGGCGTATCTTTTTTTTAAAATTTTTATAGTAGAGAATTTTTAAAAAAAAAAGTGGAACCCCAAAAGGTGTTGGGGAAAAAAACCTTTAACATAAATTACCTTTTTTTTTCACAGTTTTTTTATCAATAATTGAAGAACGTTATAGGCAATTGAAATTGTTGTTGTTTAATTTTTTTTTGTTATTATTTTTCCATTTGTTAAAAAAAAAGCCGAAAAATTTCTAATAATAAATTATTCCCCAAAATAATAAGATACGCCCTTTTAAATAAAGATGTATATACCCCAAATTCAAACTTAGGTAAAAAAAATTAAAAAAAAAGTTATTAAAAAAATTATATTTTTTCTAAACTAGAAACAGCAGGAAAAAGGGGTTTAAAAAAAAATATTTTAATATTTTCAACAATTTTTTTAAACTAAATTTTAAAGTTGTTATAACATTTAAAAACCAAAAAAGCAATCAAATAATATTATGGAGATGAGCCAAAATACCAAAAAAACAATAGAAAAATAATATAGTTTTTTTAAAAAATTTTAAAATTTAAAAAAAAATTTTTTTTTATTGGAAAAAATTATTAAAAAAACAAAAATCCTATAGTTTGCAAAAAAAAAAACAAAAATGAACAAAATCATTTTTTTTGGGTTGAAAAAAAAATACCCTAACCCTTAAAAAATCAAAAAAAAAATTTAAAAATTTTTTAGTCAAAAAAAAAAGGGAGGAGATTTATAGAAGTGGGGCCCGTTCTAGGTAGCTTTATCACTGGCGTGTTTTGGGGGAGATCCTTCAAATTATTATACTTTGTTTTTGATATTGGGCAAGGCCCCTTTATTTAACTTATTGGGTTTTTTTCAATAAAAGGGGTTTGACACTTTAAGGACAGTGATCGATAGTTTTGAACGAAGGGCCCCGTTTTAAAAAAATGGAAATAGTTCTTCTTGACCTTTTAAATTTTCTATGTCCGTCCAAAAATGTTTTTTTTTCCCACCGCCGATTCGTATGGGGAAAAACCAAGGTTGTCACTAAAAAAAAGTCCAAGAAATCATTAAAAACCCCAAGGGGGTACTTTATGGAGTTTCGTTTTTTTTACAAGTCAAAAAAATGGAAAATTTAAAAAAGGGACACACAACTTATCAGCCGTATGAAATGGCACTATGAGCCAAATCCTTCACTTTGTCAATGATTAGTGGTGAACAAGCGAAGGGGTTTTTTTTGTACGTGCTACAATTTTATGATCATGTACAGAAGAGCTTTACGATAGAATTTCGGTTTTGTCCTCCACAAAAAGGGGAAAAGTCAGCAGATCATACTTTTTTTTTTAAAAATTTTTTCAGCGTTTTCCTTCCCTATCAAACTTGTCCTACATAAAACCATAGCAATCTCGAAAACCTATATTAAAGAAAGTTTTAAAATTTAGGGGAACCAAAACCCCTTTTTTGTAGAAAATAGCCCCGTCGTTTAAGAAAGGCAAGTAAATTACCTTTTTTAAGGCAAAACTTTTAAAAAGCGAGTTGGGATTATTTTGGGGGAATTTTTGGAAATTTTTTAATATCACGCACAGCTTTTTTTAATTTTACATGCTTCGTCAAAAAACTCGCGTACAGACAGGAACTGACATGAAAAATTTTAGATACGCCTTTAATAGTACCGAATGTTCTTGTTTGAGTTTTTTAAAAAGGGAAGCCCCAGAACGTTTTAGGTTAAAAAAATTTTTTCTTAAATTTTGGGTGGGGGCTAAATTATATGGTTCCATAAAGGCAAAGGGTTTCCCCCGATTGAGTCACGAAAACCACCCCAACAAGGGGGGCATATATTTGTTTTAAAGTTCTAACTCATTTTTCCCCAATTTTTGAGATACCCCTTTTTCCCTTTTAACAACGGCGAAATGATCTTCCTTAAAAATTTAAATTTGCCTTTCACACTTATTGAGAAAACCAGTTACAAAACTCCACTCTCCGCCAGGATCGCCAGGATGAAGTTTTTTGCACAAGTTTATACTTTGGTTTGAATTTATGTCGTTTCAATATTTTTTCGACTTTTTTTTTTGGGAATACTCCGATATTTTCTTCTATTTGCCTGCAAGATGTCCTGGGGTATTTTCAACTGATGCCAAAACTTTTATGTCAGCTACTTAATTATTTTTAAATATAATTTTTCCTATTTTTATTAAATGACCCATATTGAATTAGATTGTTTTGTATTTTCCGAAATAGGGCCCTATCAGGCTGTCTTCTTTCAGGATATCTATATAGAAATCGAGAAAAAAGTCAAATTTAAAAAACATTATTCGTTCTTCAAGTACCTTTTTAATAAAGCCCGCCGCCTCATTGACGTCTTTCTTGTTGGAAAATATAAAACATCTATTCATATCATATTTTTCAAAATGTTCAAATTTTGGTTTTGTGCCATCTTTTTTAGATAAATGATAAGATAATCTAGGAACTAAGCATTAAAAAATTCAATAGCAATCATTTGACGTTGTTTAAATTTTGACTGTCATTAATTTAAACCAAAGCCGCCTATGTTAAAAGTAAATAATTGCATGTTTTCATGCTGTTTATAAAAATAAGTTTGCCCTTTTATTTTTTAGAAAGCTCAGTGTGGCAAATAATATGAAAAAAAAATATAGGGGGTGTTCCTTTTAAAAAAAGTGCAACTTGGCTAATATTTTAAAAGGGAAAGTAAATCTGAGAAATTTCCCAAAACCCCAAATGTATTCTCCGAAAAAAGTTCTATTAGGGCCCGTTTTTATCTTTTCTGATAAGTTATCAGATATAGAAAACGAGGGGTAACCAATACAACTTTTTAAAATCACCCTGTAGCGAAAAAACAAAGGGCTAGGACAAATCTGTTTGCGGCATCTTTCGTTTAACAAAAAGCACAAGGCGTCGCGAAACCGCATCTTCGTAACTTCACTCATAAGCGAAACCCCGAAAAACACACGAAAATAGGACACCCTGTACACCCTGCGTGCGTCAGGCCGAAATTTGGCCTGGCGACCGCCGTTCTTTGGCATTCCCATGTCAGCTTGATGTCACCTTGGGTTCACTATGCCCTAGTAACTCCTGACTGTCTGTTATTATGCAGATCCGCTTGTTTTGCAAGCCTTCTGTTATTTTCTTTTGCACAGTGCAGTAAACCATATATTTCTGTTTGAAATACAGCTTTGTGTGTTTCTAGTGGAATGGAGAATTGTGAATTCCTCATTTCACTGTACAGCCTGCTCCAGTTCCCCCGTCCGGTTTTTTGGGAAACCCTCCGTATACCAGATGATGTCTCCAACCGTGCGGGGGGATCGTGTTGCTGCCACCTTTTTCTTCTTCTTTTTCCCGGGAGCCGCCTTGATTAACTACCGGAGGCAGCGCAGCCTCTTGGGCTTTTTGTGCCTAATCTTCCATTGTCTTTTATATCAAACCTCCCATAAGTTTTGTTCCTTCTACAAGTCTGAAGAGCCCCGAGATTGGTTGGTTGATATATTCCTGTGGGCTCATTGCTGCCATTCACTTCAATCTGGTATTTTTATGTCGAAGTTTTTGTTCAATGGGTATTGGGGAATCATTTGATCTGTTCTCTAGTCTAGGATGTTGCCGCCAACCTGACTTTTTATGTTGTTGTGCCCCAAACTAGCGTAGACAACAGTTTGGGCTTGTTGCAGTCGGAAGTAGCTCATTCTTGCTTCTCCCATCACTATGAGGTTAAGTGGTGGAAGGTCTTGGCTGCTGTTGGGGTTGTTTTAATTTCTCCTGTTATAGCTAAGCAAGCAAGTCTCTGTACCTTGGCCAGTTCTGTAACAGCAGTTCTTTGTCGCATTTTTGTCCACCATACCAGTGATGTGTATGTTATCATAGGCCTTACCACCATGGTGTATAACCAATAAACCACGTTTGGTTTAAGACCCCATGTATTCCTGTGAGAGCGTCATCTCCGCTTTCTTTCTTGTTTTCTGAAGATGTTGGTTCCAGGTAAGTTAAGAGTCTAGGATGACACCCAAATATTTTACCTCTCCCACAATCTTGTTTGCTTCACCTCGTAGGTTCAGGGGTCCTAAGCCCTTTTCTCCTTTTGGTGAAGGCAACTATGGGTGATTTGGAGGAGTTCATGTTTACTCCCTCCTTTCTCGTCCATCTGTTGACTGCGTTTAGGGCCTGTTGCATTTTATTCCCAGCAGTGTGGTTTAGTTTTCCTTGGGCCATAATAACGAGATCGTCTGCGTATCCCAATGTTTGGTGCCCTTCCAGTTGAAGGACATTTAGTAAGTCGTCCATGAGAACGTTCCACAGCAGTGGAGACAGAACTCCCCCTTAGCGACGTCCGCGCTCAACCTGAGCTACAATAGTTTCTTCAAGAATTGTATATAGTGACCGCTCTTAGGCGGCATAAAAGGAATACTTTTCATGGCGCGCTCGTGCTTAACAGCCGAACGAATGGGGTTTGGGAAAAAAGGCAAGCCATAAAAGTAACTTTTTCTCCAAATAAAATATGCTGTTTTTCTTCAAACGTCGATAAATTAAGGTAGAGTCCGATTTAAAGAAGAAAGGCCAGGAGCGTCATACCAAAAGAGTCCGCGATTAAGCCTTTCTCTCTACGCCCCACCCATACGTTGTTAAATTTGGAACAGAGCGATGAGAACGGGAATAATTTTAAAGTGAGGGGGAACAATGCATGCTGAAGACGCTGGTGGCCTTTTTAACTTTAAATCGACTTAGTTCACTTTTCTTAAGAATTAAATGAAAAGAAATTAGGGTTAATAAGACCTTTTATTAATTAAAAAT
>JAHBCN010023592.1:0-12492 GCA_019359885.1 Listronotus oregonensis | reverse complement strand
ATTTATTTTTAGTTAATAAATTGTTAACAAATAAATATTTTATTATAATAATAAATAAATAATTTTAATTAAAAGTTAAAAAATAATTAAAAAAATAAATTTTCATTAAAGACAAATTAATCGAATCAATAAATTTTATTTTTTTTTAAATTTTTCCCAAAATTTTTTCGAAACGAGCATAAAATAAAAAACTAATAAAAAAAAAATTATTATAATAAAGTTTATTTATATTATTTTATTTACATAATAAAAAGGTTTTAATTAATGAAATGTTTGATATCCTGATAAGGACTTACATACTAAGCACAAGTTTTTTAAAAAATTTTAGAAAATTACTGTTAAATATAAATATAGAAAAGAGATAAAATTTAAAATAGTTTAAAAAAAAATCATGTTGTAGTTTAAATATTTTAAAAGGGTCTGCCACTGGTAGAGGAACTTTTTTTTTTAATGTTTTATTTTTTTTATTGGTAAATTTAAGCATTTAATTTAGTTTATATATTCTAAAAAAACTACCAATTTTATGTTTGTTTTCCATTTTCACCTAAAACTTAAATTTAAAAAAAGATATTTCCAAAATAAATACTTCACTAATAACAATATTTAATTAAAATCACATAACTAAACTTTTTGTTTTTATTTTCCATAATAAAATGTTTTTAAATAAAACAGACTGTAAAAGTCTGAATATCCAAAACTATGGCAAATGGTCATGCAAAAAAAAAAAAAAGAGCAATAAAATAATTGGAAGTTTGACCCCCTGTTTTTTAATACTTATTTGTTTATTTCATTCTTTTTTAAAAATGTTTAAAATTTTAAACGTTAAAAGGGAAAAAATTGGGTTTTAATTTGGAGATGCTTGATGAAAAATCCATAAAACTGCAGATATTTTTACCAAACAACATTAAAAAAAACAAGGGTTAATTTAACTGTAATTAAATTTAAACCCCTTTGAACAGACGAGGACTTAGAAACAAAGGAAAACAAAACAAAAAAAAAAATTCGCGGACCAGTGATTTTTTTTAAAAAAAAAATTTTACTAGGTATTAAAGAACTACTAAAAAGTTAATCGTAACATTTTTATTATCATTCCTTACAATAATTTTAAGAAATTTTAATTATATAAAATTTTAAAAAAGGTAAAAAAGCTTCAAAAAAAATCAAAAAAAAATAAAAAAAAAATCACAAACTCATGGACATAGGAACACAAAAAAAATATTCCCCGTTACAAAAAAAAATCAAAAGCATTTAAAAAATAAAATTTGTTGTTTTAATAATAATTATAATCATAAATTACAAAAAAAAAATTGGTTTAAGGTATTTATATTTCGAAATTTTATAAATTAAAATTTAGTTATTTTATTTTTTTTAAAAATTTTTTTGGGATAAAAGAAATTGCCCAAACTAAAAAATTTCTCCGCGGAACTGGTCCGCCGGCCAGGGTCAGAGAATAGCTGGTCAAAAGGGGATAATCAAAAAAGTTTTTAAAATTTAAAATTTTAACAAAGGGATTCTTCTTACATTCAAATCTATCTCCTGTTTATTTTAAGAAATATTTTTTTTAAAAAAAAAAAATTTTTTTGGGGAAACCCCTAGACAAAAATTTTTAAAAAAAAAAATGAAAAAAGAAGGATCCCAAAAAAAATGACATGTTTTTTTTATAGAAAAAAAAAATTAAAGGGGGTTTTTTAGAAAGAATCCATAATCATAATTTAAAAAAATTTAAAATATGTGTTTACATTAAAATTAAAAAAACGTCATATTTTTTTTTTTTAACCTAGCAAAACTTTTTAAAAAAAAATATCCTTTTTGACCCTTAAAAGGCGTGGTGACTGTCGGGTTTTTTTTTAAAAAACAAAAAGTACTGGGAGATTGAAATTTTTTTCCTTTTTTTTTAAAAATGACCCCCTTTTTTTGGGTTTTTTTGGGTTTAAATTTATTTTTTGATGTTTTAAAATAATTTTTTTAATTACAGTTTTATTTTTTTTTAGCTTTTTTAAAAATGGACCTGTAAAAATTTTGAACGGTTTTTTTTGTCAAGTGGTTTCGCAGGCGCAAAATTGTTTCTATGTGCTTACTTTTTTTTTTTGCTTGTGGTTTAACAAATCTAAAGCTAACAACAATAATTTTATAAACTTTTTTACTTTTGTTGCCTGTTTTTTTCTATCGTAAACAGTGAGGGGATTATCGATTTATAATTTTTTGATTAAATTTCCCAAAAGCCAAAAAAAACCCCCCAAAAAAATTCTTTTAAATTTTTTTCACTAATTTGTCCCCCCTTTTTATTTTCTGGCTCTCTGTAAGGTCACAGTTTTTATTGTACCCCCCAATTTTCACGGAAGCGGATTTATAGACCCTTTTTAAATCCAAAATATCAATGTTTTTTCCCTTATATTCCCCTTCCACGTCTTCATGGTATTATTTGTGCAATTTTGGGGGGTAATACCCCTGGTGCATTTAATTTTTCCGGAAAAATTTGGAAAAACGAGTTTTAAGTAATTTGTTTTAACAAACAGCATGAGCGGGGTGGTTTTTTAAAAACCGAGTCAAGATAAGTATTTTTTCACTTTCGCTAATGCTATTTGTTAAAACAGATTCTTGAAACAGTTTCAATTTTTCCAAGGAAAAATTAGATGGACGAGGGGTATTTTAAGATTTCTTTCTGAGTTAAATAAACATTTTTTTTAAAACCTTTTTTTTAAATTAAAAATTAAAACAATAATTAATAACAATATAACTTTCAAGCTAGAAAAGTAATTATAAACTCATTTTAAATTACAATTAATATAAAAATTTCAATATTGTAGGTTACAGGAGTATTGTTTGCCATATCGGTTAAATTATTTTTTAAATTTTGTTTGTAGTAGCACTATTCTCATGTTGCTGTGAGGAGTGTCAAACGATTGAGGGTTTAAAAAATTCTTTTTTGTCTTTTCAAGGAGCTTAAACTTTTGATGGTACATTATTTTTGGGGTTCTTTAAAGGGAGTGATGATATTTGAATAATGTTGACTGTCCATTTGTAGATACGGGTTTGGGTAGCGCGCTTTAGAATGCCCGGGTTTTTAGATTACTGCTCGCCTCACCGGCCTTTGCCAGATTAGTAACAGCAGTTATCATAGAATGGTTTGGATTTTTAACTTGTCGTTTCATACCTGTTTTTGGGCTGCCTATTTTGACAATTCATTTCTTCTAACAGGAATGTTTTTAAACCATCCAGTGCTAGATTGGATTGCCATGCACATGCCAATCAATCTATTTGTTGTTATTTTGACGTTCGTTTGTTTGGGGATTTGTACAAACGTCCGACAAAACTCAGGGTTTTTTTTAATTAGGACAACCCCTTGCTATCGCACAGATTTTTTCCCCCCTTGTGCAGTTTTGCTGAAACTGTGTTATATTGACCCTTCCTGAAACAAGGATACATAATTTGCTTAAAAGTCAAAATATATGTTGTAGGGGGATTTTAAAATAGATGTTGATGTTTGTAGATGAACTTTTAATTTTTTTAAAAGCAAAAGGAATTCTAGTGGTTATATATCGTTTTTTATTTTTTGATTTTTTTTTAAAAAAAAGTACAGCTAGCAAATTTTGGATCAAAAAAATGGCAAAACGTATTTTTACAAGGTATTGCAAAAGATATTAAAAAAATTTCAAAAACATATTTTACGCCAAGATGGACAATAAAAATTTACGATTTTGTTCAAAATTAAAAATTAATATCTCACCTGTTTTAAATTCCTTTCCCAATTTTTTTTTTAAAATGTTCTTTTAAACAACGAGCCGCTTCTCCGCCGCTCCCAAACAAGCTCAACTCTTTCAATAAAGAAAATTTACCCCGCAACCCGGTTGGGGTTGTCTCATCCCATAAGGACACCATCTTGTAGTGTCGTTCATATTTAAAGAAGCTGGATGGTTTTCCCATTTTTTTTTTCATGTTTCTGGAGACTTTTTTTCGTATTTTAACGTCTCTAGCTGGCTTAAAGGTAATTCGTGGAATGGGTCGAACACGATATTAAATTCTTGAAAATATTTTTCCTACAGTTTTTGCAACGTTTTAAATTTTTTTTGTTTTTTTTTAGTCTTCCCCATTAGCTTTACGCATTTCCATCCCCAGTCCTTGGGTTTTTAGCTCGCCTGTAGATGTTGTTTGGGTAATTGGAAATTTTTTTTCTTGGAAAAATTTCCCATATATTGTTTAGATCGATGTGTGAGTTTTCTGATATTTGTGAAACACTATTTTAACAGCCGCACTAATTTTACTTGGAAACATTTAAAGATTAATTTTGAGTTTCAGTTGAAAAATTAATAAATTCTAACGTCTTTGTGATTTTTTGTTTTGGAAAGGTAATAGCAACACAGCATAGAAACTATCAAGTTTGTTTTTACAAGGAAACTTGAAAAATTTTTGAATTTTTTTCCCAATTTTTTCCAAAAACTGGACATAGTTAAATTGTTGAATTTTTCCACTTAAAATTTATATTTGACATCCCAAATTTTTGTGGATTGGTAAAAATTTAAATAGGAAGGAAATAATCACTTAAATACCGGACTATTTTGTTCATTTATCCTTACCGAGTTGTATTTGTAAATGCATATTTAGAAGTTATGGTTGTTTAGGTACAAGACAAATAGCAACACAAGAGAACTTTGTTTTAATAAAATTTTTGCGGGTGGTATTATCTGTTGTGAAAGTTATTGCAACACATTTATAAGGATGTTAAGTAATTTTTTTTCTCGTTTAGTATAAGATAATAATATCAACTGACCTAAAGGTAATAAAATAAACTACGAAGCTTTTAATAACTTTTCCCCTTACCTATTAAAAAAGTAATAAACGATCTGTTTATTTTGTGCTGCTAAAATAAAAATTATACCACTGATTAAAACACATTTGTGTAAGAACTTAAGTATTAAATAATTTATTATTAAAATATAAATAAACAATTTTGTATAGTGACATCAAAAAAAAGACTGTAAAAATAGTTTGAAAGTATCTAAAGTTAGTTTAAAAAAAGGTATATACGAGTAATCATTGAATGTACTAAACGCATTGTTGCAATAATCTTGATGACTTGATCCGATACGCATGGTGTATTTGCCAAAAATTTCAAAATTTTTATTTTTATAAATAAAAATAATAATTTTATAAAAAAAAATATATAAAAATAAATTTTAAAATATTATTATTTATAATATTATATATAATAATTATTTTATATTATTTTTTAAAATAATTATTATTAAAATTTTGTTATATTAATTAATAATATATAATAATAATATTTTTAATTTTTTTTAATAATTTATTAAAATATATATATAATATATATATAATATATATATATATATATATATATATATATATATATATATATATATATATATATATATATATATATATATATTATATATATATATATATAATATAAATTTTATATATATATATATTAAAATTTATATATAAAGCGTAGTCCACTGAGAACTTACAAATCAGACATGTCGAAACACAAAGTAAAAAGTATCAAGAAAAAATAAAAAACAGTTAGCAAAATATAATAAAAATCAGTGTTAACAAAAACAAAACCCATTAAATTTTAAACCTCTGCAAAACTAAATGCTTTTTTAGGGCACCTATTTATTACGAAACAACCATCATATTACTTAAATACTGTAAACCTAGCTGTAATGCTTGTGTTTTTTAAAGCCTTTTTTTTTCCCCAGAAAGGCATCGTAAGGTCCTTAAGCAGCGTATTATCTTTACCTCAAAATTTTAAACCAATTACACAAGGAAATGAAACACTCCCTTTGGGTTTAAAAATTTTAGCGGTTGCATTAAACAGATTTATTACGGGTTTAGTGTATAATTAGATAAATCCATTAATTATACGATCAAGAGGGCGTATTTCAGAAAAATAAATAGAATTTCGAAGCTATTAGCTTTTTGCTATTCTTAAGAATAAAGATTTTAACCAATTTTGGTTTAAAATATTTGGCAACCTTATATTATTATCTTTTGTGAAGGGAATATTGTTTTTAAAATTAACATTAAAATAAAGTCCCACACGTCACGTCTTATATCCAGCATTAGTTAAGCTTCATCAGATTTAATAACATTTGCACGTTTGCTTGATCAATCCTTGCTGCTCGGTATGTACCAACTCGACGCAACGTATCTCGCTGGGCTCAAGTGATCCTTTGTGATGGTTTTTTTTAAACTTACGATTCGGTTTTCCCTATTTAGTGGAGATTTCAATGTAATCTTGCTAAGGAACATGTTGAAGCCTGCAATTTTAAAACAAAAAACTTAGAATTTATTTTTATGTGAAAATGTCCCTTTGACACTAGTATCTACCTTCCACTAGAAGGTCAAAAGATGTGGACTTATCCTTCTTTTTCTATTACAAATATACCTATGTGCGTAAATATTCAGGGTGTAAAAAGTATGATGCTTCACAAGTCGAAAAAGCCAATAACATATGGGTCAAAAGTTAATTGTTTTCGAAATATGGCCTTTCAAAGTTTAAAAAAGTTGGCAACACGGCGCCCGTTTCATCGCAGCGAGTCGAAACGTCGAACGTTTTTTGCAATTTTTGCATATTTACACTTTTTTAAGGAGATGTTCATTTACATAAAAATAATAAAATTACCTTTTGCAAATTATTTTAATATTTAATTTGAAATTAAATTTAAGTAAAAAACAATAAATTATTATTGTTTAGTTTTTATTTGTAATTAAAAATAGTTGTACTTACCAAAAGAATAGGCGAAATATCCATTTTAAGAACACAAATTATATTGTTTTAAACAGTACTTTTAATTTTGCTTAAAGAACAAAATTACTCGGTTGCACACATTCCGTTTTTATTTTATTAAATCTACTGATAAGCGATTAAAACGAAAGTTTTCAAGTGTTAAGATTTTCAAAAATAATTGCTTCTAAAGTTCTGACTTTGACATCGTTTCGACAAAAATTTGTCAAGTTTAGACAAATATGTCATATAAATATTTTACTTTTTTGAGCTCCACTAGCGCCTATTTAAATCATGAGCATCATATTTCTTACACCCTGTATATTTAGACTTTATAAGCCTTTAAAAGATGTTATGCTCGGGAAATTCTTGCCGGCATCACTAGTTTGCAACCGCGAGAGCGTTTTTGTTTATTTTTTGTCGAAAAATAATAAGCCAGAGATTATCACAAATTGGGTTTTGACCACTTTTTTAACCTTGTCTAATGACTTTTTATCCAACAAGGGCATTAAAAAGGGCGTATTATAAGTAGCCATTTATACGCACAAACCAAGGAACTGCGTTACGTGTTAGTTAGGACCCTAAATCAATTAATAGCTGAGTTAATTACAAAATTTTTTCCGCTATCGTTTCATTATTAAATTTAAAAAATCATTTTTTGGGACGGATTTTGTTTTAAGGCAACGACCAAAGTCAGTATTGATATTCAAATGACAAGACATCTCAGATATTCATTAATCAAAAATATTCTAAATTGTTTTAAAATAATATATATATATATATATTATTTATATATATATATATATATATATATATATATATATATATATATATATATATATATATATATATATATATATATATATATATATATATATATATATATATATATATATATATATATATTATTAAAATAAGGAAAAAAAACGTTACGTTGATAATACTCATAAGTAACGAATCGCCAAAAAATATCTAAACGCCTATGGTTGAAGAACTATTTTAACTGGATAAAGCTTGCATAAAATTTTCAGGAGCATCAAACCTATCTACATTGCAAATTTTAATAGTCTGGAAAGCCTGGTGAGAAAGGTGTTTTCGACCAAAAACTTCATTCACAGTCTCTACTCAAAAGGATAACTTGGTTTATTAATCGCGGATGTAAAAAATATTTACATTTTAGTAGTGCTTTAGTTACAAAATAATTTTAAAATTTTTTAATTTTATTATATTATAATTAAAGAATATTTTAAAATATTTTTAAGTAAATGGTAAATATATTTAACGGGATATATTTTTTTTTAAAATTTTTTAAATAATAAATATATTTGATATAATAAAAAAATGTTTATAGATTTCATTTTTTTTTTTTTTGGAAAATATTATTATTTAGGCCGTTACCGATTGAAATTTAAGCTGGGGGTTTTTTGGCCAAAAAAAAACTTTTTGGGTTATTTTTGTTTTTTGAACCGCCAAATTTTTTAAGGGTTTTTCTGCCGGGCAAAAAACTATTTTCAAAATTTTTTTTACCTTCAACTTTTACAGGAAAAGTTTTGGTTTAAAATTATTCACGCACCTTATGGTTATGTTTATGTTATATTTTTTTGGGTTTTTGATGATTGCGACAGTAGAAGAAACGGGTCCAATTTTTAAATGAAGATGACACTTTGAATATACTTTTTAAACACCAAAATTTATTGAAAAAAAAAAATGACCGGGTACAATTCAAAAAAAACGTTTTTGAAAATTTGGGGCCTAATTTTAAATTTTTCCCCTGAGGGGTTTAAAAACGTGCAGCATTAAAAAAAATTTGGAATTTTTACTATTGGCCAATTTTATTGAAATTTAGATACTAGGTTTTTTTTGGGGGCTGATCACGAATCTGAAGTAAAAAGCTTTTAGTTTTAAAATTATAACCCCCCGTCGGACCCAACCTCAAAATCTACCTTTTTAAAATTTTTTGAACCAGTAAAAAACCAATGATTTTTGGTAGAACACCTTTATTTTACAGGATAAACTCATTTTTCCCATTATTTCCTATTTGATTTCAAAAAAAAACATTAAAAAATCCTTTTTTTTATATTAAAAAAACAAAAATTTTTCAAGGGTTTTTTTAATAGATAAGTTGGGGGAAAATGTAAGGCGCCATATTTTTAAAATTTAAAAATTTTTTTACCAGTTTTTTAAATTTTTTAAAAAAAAGGTGCATTATACGAGGAGCAAAGGACCCTGCAGTTATAATGCAAGGTTTTTTTATTTAGAAGTTATATATTAATGCAATGAGGCAAGGGGCTTTTCTTGAAGAAGTGTCCAACAAAATTTGGCTTCAGATTCGTAATCGGCGCCCCAAAAACCCTTTTAACTAAATTTCAATAAAGTCGGTTGTGGGCTCGATAAGTAAAAATTACCAATTTTCATTCCTTCCATTTTTTGTTTGGAACAAAACACAAATTAATAAAATTGACACAAAAAGCAAATAGCAAATATCAAATAAAATTTAAAGGGGAAACCCGGGGTTTTTCATTTTCCCCATAATTTGGCGGTTTTTAAAAGCCTCGCTTAAAGTTTTTGGGTAAGTTTAGTGGCGGGGGGTTATTTTTTAAAAACCCATTTTAAATTTCAAAGTTTTTAAATTACAATCGGTCCCGGGCCCCTTAAAAAATGTCACATTATTTTAAACAATTGTATTTAAATGTATAATAATAAGTCTTCGAAATTACATCTTATCTTTTAAATGAATTAAAGTTATACCTTGTGTTATATTTGTATTTACCTTTGTTAAACATAATTTTTTTATAATTTGAGAGCTAAAAATAAAGCTACCTTTAGCATTTAATGAAATAAGATTGAAAAATTGCCTATTTTAGTTTTTTTAATTTAAAAAAAAAATCAATATCAAAAAAAAATGCTTTGTTGACTTAGTATGTTATCTTAATATATTGTATTGTAATAGTAATTTACGTTACATAGCCAAAAAATGGTCTAGTAAAGTACAAGTATAGATCTTTACGGACGGTAATGACATTTTACAGCCATGTATCATATAACGTTTTATTTTATGCTATTTTATCTCTCTTTGATAAGTTAATTAAAGTGTAAATATTTGAATACAAAAGTGTCAGTTCTGTCAAAATAAGGCAATTAAGGTAAACGTAGCTACAATAATATAAGTTGTTGATATAGTTATCCTTAAATTGGTTGCTTACAGTAACAAAATAGCTTATTGATTGTCATTGTCTTGTCTGTTAGCTTAGTGTCTCTTTTAGTAATAATAAGAATAAAATAAATACGGATTTTTTTTTTAAAAGTTCTGAAGCAACGGCAAAATTTATCCCGGCCAAGTCTTTCGCAAGATATCAAAAAGAATATGAGATGGCGCAAAACTTACAATATAGAGAAAACAGTCAACGAAAACATTATATTGGCTTACTTCTTAGATGTGGTAAGTGTAATTGGCTTTAATAAGAAATTATAGTAGTTTACTAACTTTTTTGGTTTATTGTAGTCGAAAAGTCCAGTAAAATATAAATTATAGTTTCAGTCCGGTAAAGTTACCTTGCCAACCTAGTGATGTAATGTCAGTTATAAAGCGTTACAGAAATTATACAATAGCATTTAGGTTGTGTTTAATTTTATTTGATAATTGAGGTCTAGAAAAATGCAAATAGCAAGAATGCCAGATTTGGACTTTTAAACTTTAGAAAACAAAATCTACTATTTTTTAATTTTACTTTTCTAAAAACTAGTCGAGCTCGCATTACATTTCTATAATTTCTTTTGAACAATTATTTTTGGCAACATTATAATTGTAATTTAAATGCAAATTTAATTTAAAAAATCTATTAAAAAAATAAGTTAGAAAATTTTTTTTTCCTACAAACGTGTTAAAAATTTAATTTTAACACTATCTAGATTCTTAAAAAAGTTTCTTTAAAGCACTGGCCTTAAAGTAACATTTTTTAAAATTTAAAAGTGAAATGTCAAATTTTGGGTAACTCTTTATGTCTAACATTTATATTTTTGGGGCAATTCAAACAACTTGAAAAAAAATTTCTTCCACAGTTCTAGCATTTTTTGGAACTAGATTAAACAGAAATAACAGAATTTTCACCAGCATCAACAACGGTTGTTAGAATGTATTAATAAATGCCAACTTAATAATTTTTATATCAAAGCTTTGTTAAACTATTTTTTCTAATTTTTAAATAATTTAATTTTTAATTGCATTATTGCATTTGTAGAAAATTTAAAAAAATTTTATATATTTTTGTTACGTTTTTTAAGGCACTCAGTTGACTTTTTTCCTTTTAAAGTCGTACTTTTTTAAAACTTATATCATAAATAACTATTAATCGTTTTTTTTCCGACTTTCCTCCCGGAGATACCGTGAACGCTGAAAAGCGTAACGGGGTATTCCTGAACACCGTGTATCGTTGGGTGGACTGGAATCCAGTTAAACTATATAAACAAAAACATTCCAGACGTAAATGCGTGATAGCCCAGAAGTAGTTGTTATTTGTATACCTAACCTCCTTGATGGCACTACCTAGTTGTTTAAGAGGTGCCGTGAAAAGCAATATCTACATTATATTTCACGGTTCATACATTTGCAAATATCGATGTTTTTACAACGTTTACGAATATACAAAAATGGGGGTAAACTTGGGGGTAAAAACTTGAAATACCGGCTTCCAGGATACCTTTAATTTAGGCTTCATACAAGACTTCGTGGACGGTACTAAAGAAAAAAAAAATTAAATATTAAACATTAAAAGAATACTTAATGCAGCTTTCTTTTAATTATTTAAATTATTTTTTATCTAGTAACTATAAAAATTATAAATAAGTGCAATTTATAACATTCATTTTCCTCCAGGTACCAAATGTTACATATTATTTCAAGTTGCAATATTTTAAAACTCTAACTGTTTTGTTTTGTTATTTTTTTTTTAAATTTCTTTAAAGATTTTGGACTGGATACGCAATTAAATATAACAAATTAAATTTTATTTAAATAATTTTATATAATAAAGACGCTTTACCACCCTGCACAAATAGCTGCTACAGCTATTTATAAAATATTTTTTTAATATTAAAAAATATAACCATAAAAGTGTTAGTTTTTTATCTTCCTTTAGTTTAAATACAAAATTATACAGGAACAATTGCTTGCGTAAACTCTCATAATAATAAACCTAGCTCGTTTTTTGCTGATCCAGGCCAGGAAACGTGTAATTTCTCGTATTAGCTGGGATTTTCTGGATTTTACAGCGTGTAAGCGAACAAAATACAACGTAAAATTGTCGGTCCGTCGAAAAAGGACAATTTGTTTGTTCCAATTAGTTGAAAAATATTTTCTATATCTCTGCTTTGTGTTGACTGAGCAATAATATAAATGGCAGTTTTATTAACTTTTTTACCTAAAATACCAACTAAAAATAATAAAATTTAAAAAAAATTTCCAAAATGTGCTGGCTAGTTGGTTTTTTTGAATCTCTGACCGGGGGCAGGGAATATTGGCTAGAACTATGTTAGACGTTGAGACCTATTGAAAGCGCTATGGATAATAATTGATAGTGATGTACGGGCCTATAATGAGTCGGCATTTTTAAAATACTGTAATACCCTTTAATCATATACCTGTAGCGTGCGTTAGAGAAAAAAATTTATAAGTCCAATCCCTCTCTCTTTTGTTCTGCGTGCTGTTAGTTGGTAGGGTATATATCCTTCCCCGCCAACCAATT
>JAHBCN010023591.1:0-12482 GCA_019359885.1 Listronotus oregonensis | reverse complement strand
AACCAAAAAATCCGTCAATTTTTTCCGTTTAGTTTTAAATAATGGATTCCCTTTTGACTTTGGTTATACAAGCCAGAGGTCTTCAAAAAAAGTGGCATAAACGTCTAAATTTGATATGACCTTTCCCCTTTATAACGCCCAAAAAAAAATTACCACTGAAATGGGACAAACCCCATTTTTTTTTTTTTTTTCACATTCTATTGATTACCCTGTACATCATAATAATATTTATCTTACTAAAATAAATAATAATTTAAATTTAAAGATACGGGGTTCTAAACTTTTTAAAAAAAAGTTACAGCAGTTTGAAAAGGGGTCAAAAAATTAAATGGTACGATTTTTTTTGTTGAGCAGTTAAATTAAAAGGGTTTTTTTTGGGAAAATAAATTGCTTAAAATTTGGCATTTTTAGGTCTTCTCGTTTATAAAAAAAAGTGACAGGCAAATGATTAAGGCTGTGCCGATTTCCGATACTTAGTATCGTGGACTTGGCGTAAAATGGTTATAACCGAAGTGAAAAACAAAACATAAAAATCCTTTCGTATACCAAAAGACAAAAAAGGTAAGCAGCAATATAAGTCCCTCTTTAACAGATGTCAATAAAGCATGAAATTTCATTAGATAACTTTTCACTCTTATCTCTTAGCTATGTAGACTGTAAATACTCTATCTATAAAGCTTTTTTCTTTTCGTCTAAACCTCCAAATTTTTAAGTCTTGTATCAATAAATTGCCTATTACTTTACTTAATAGGCTTTCAATCTTTGTCCCTAGAATAAAAAGAACTGTGAAAAAATATTTTCACATTTCTAACATATACCAAAAAAAATACAATATCTGTTTATATTGCTTAATGGCCAATGTAGAGCAAAATTTTGATTCTGCCTATAAATATAAAAATGTCTATAACGGTAAATCTAGAAAAAGAGGCGACAAAGCAATAAATTTAAAAACACAAGCCAGAAATATTTGAAATTCAATACCATCATAAAACTAATCTAATGGATCAGCCAAACGCTTTTACCAAAAAAAGAAAAGAAAAGCTTGGTTGGCTATAAAAATTTTCAATTTATATTTGGAAAGTCACAAAATACCGTCAAAGTAAAAGCCTATCATCAACTATCAACTTTATTATTTAATGAATGTTGTGTTTAATTTTTTTAGGTTAAACAACTATGTTTCAGAATTGCATTTACGATCCAACGCTGGAGTATAATTTTGTAGAATGTAATTGCTATACAACATTATTAAAAATTGGTTAAAGATATATTTGTGACAATCTCGCATTACGATATTAGCTTTGGAACATATTATTTTTCTTGATACATCTTAACCTCTTAACTTTGGGGTGCCCCAGGGCTTAGTGTGTTTTTTCTACACATTAACGATTTTCTCCCTTCCACAATCAAATCCATTCATAGTTTTGCTGACGATAGTACCCTCCACTCTACTATTCAATTTCTTAAGCCTCTATGTAATTCTGATTTGGAAAACAAGGGCAGGTCAATGCAGATATCTCTTTCACAAGACCTCAAACTTATCTTGGATTGGGCGCCAAAAATCTTGTTCAGTATAATTCTTTGAAAACACAGTCATGTTCGCTGTCGCGAAAAAAGTCTGCCAATGCTCATCCCTTACATATAAGCGTCCAAGTTCTGCAGAACAAAGAGTCGTTTAATCTTGTCGGCGTTACTTTTGAGAATAACCTCAACTGGCACAAACACATTACATCCATAGCCTCGGTAGCTACCAAAAAGCTTGTATTCCTCTTTTGAGCCGGAAAATATTTCTCTTCTTCCAATCTGTACACTCTGTATGTATCCCAAATCAGACCCTCGTTAGAATATTGTTTACATGTCTGGGAATTGGAATCCCCTACAACACTTGGCATTCTTGACTCCATTCAACACAACACTTGGCATTCTTGACTCCATTCAACGAAGAACCGTTCGTCTTATTAATGATTCAACCATCACTGAAAGGCTTCCCGTTCTCGCCCACCGTCGAGCTGTAGGGGATCTGTCGCTCTTCTATAGGTATTTTCACGGCTTCTGTTCAGAGGAGTTGGCCAGTATAATTCCTTCTCTGGCAGCTCCCAGCAGAGGAACACGTAGTGCAACTTTTATGCCTCCTTTTACAATTCAGTTAGAGAGGCCCCGAACTTCCCGCTTTCTTCGTTCCTTCATTCCTAGAGTGTCAAGACTATGGAACCTGCTGCCCGCAGAAGTTTTTCCTTTGCCTCCCAGTCTCAAAATATATACCTATATTACTTTATAGACAAAAGTATTACCAAATAAAGAAGATAAGAAAAGGAAAAGTGGTACGAAAAAACCATGCAAAGTTTAGCTGAAATTGCATATCTTACGGCAACACAAATTCAACATTACGTCAAGGTGAATTCGTGCAAACTAATAACTTATAATATGTTAAAGTCAGTTTAATAAGCCCACTAGACCAGCAGAAAGATACATAATTTGTTTTTCCTTCTTTTATGTGATTTAGATTTTTTAAAACACTAAGATAAAGTAAATAAGCTGCATGCCCAGAAAATAACTTTTTCTGAAAAATTGTCCGTTTCCTTTAAAAAAAATCGTGGATAGCATATTATCTATCACAAAGCCGCGAAAAAGACCTTTACGACCGATTTATACAAAGCGATAACCAAACAATAAATTTAAAACCACAAGCCAACGTTTATTTGAAATTCAATGCCATCATAAAACAAATCCGAAGGAAAGACTCGAATTTTTTGTGTTAAAAATAAAAATTTGCTTCGCAAAAAAGACACTTCCATTTTATTGCTTGATTAAACAGAATTTTTGAATAATGGGGAGAGTATCCAGATTATAAGAAAAAAGTGTTTTTTACATAAACAAGCTTTGTTGAATTATCGTTTTATAGCCTCGCTCGCAAGCTCGCTAGGCCATAAAAATATTCGTTTAATAAAGACCTTATTTATATACTATTTATATAAAGAGCTATTATTTATTACTTACCACATAAATTGTGGTTTAAACACTGTCTCTTCTGCTAGTATTATTGAAAAAAAACCTACTTTATTTTAGCTTAACTAAAAATCAGAATAAACCTAATTTAATTTAGTTCAGCTAAAATTCCACAAGTGGTGTCTCACGAACCATTTGCATCAAGTGAAGCGTTGAGAAAAGTTCAGATAAAACTTTCGAGCCGTATAATCAATAACGTCCAAAACTATTTTAGTATTCTTGACTAGGCAAGATAAGAGCACATTTTTTGTGGAAATTAAATTAATTATTTCTAAAGGAATCCATGCTTTAAAGGAAAATGCGAGACTTTTATATACCCGCAAAAAATTTAAATGATATAATTTCTTTTGGGGACAAAAATTTATTTTATGTTTTACCTATCTATTATTGATCTATAATACCTTAGAAACGGAATATGCTATGATAGCAATAATACCTGCTATCACACCTAGGGCATTATAAGCGGGCATTATGATAATGCCCGCTTATAATGCCCTAATGCGCTAATATGGAAATTTTATTGCTTATCCAATTTTATTTCTCTCACAATAAAGATCAAGTTTATACAAAAAATAATTTTTTCTTTAAACAATACTAAAAATTAAACTTTATTTCCAAAATAAAAATTACAATTTTGAAATGTCCCGGAAAATGTAGCTGATCCCACTATAGAATGGTCGGTGTTTTTTGTGATGGTAGCAGCGGTGGTAGCACTAACGCTATTTTGTATAGAAGAACAGTCCATTAAAGAATTTTCAATAGTCGATACGGAATTAACCTCGGAATTAACTGAATTGGCAATCATTTTGGCTACTTTGTTTTTGGATGAAATACTTTCTTCTATATATCCTTCAGCTACTGAAGAGCTTTTCCATTTCCCATGTTGTTTTAGCGTTTCAAACGAAGCACCTGCCTCAACAAGTAAAGTTGACGATGTGCGACGCAAACAGTGGCCGGTGTAAGCTTCTGCATTATCCAGTTTTAAAAATTTTGCGATCAATGTTGGGACGCTTCCTATGGTATTTTTTCCAATGGGTTGTACTGTACATCGACCCTTTCTATAGGTAAGAAAGAATCTTCGCTCCTTTATTCCAGCTGGTCTTAATGTTGTGTACTTTTTTATTAAATTTAAAGCGCCTAAATCTTCTTCAATGATAGTAAAACTTTTTGAAGCTGAAGTTTTAGTTTCTGGTACCTTTATAACCAAGACTGTTCCTCTATCTTCAATGTCATCAATGGTCATTTTGACCAACTCATCTCGTCTTAAACCTCCAAAAACACCCATTACCAATATGACTTTGTGTACCAAGTAGATATCAGGAGCCTTCTTAATAAATTTCAATATTTGTTCTCCTTCCAAAACTTTAGACTTCTTCGGGACGTATCCTTTCGACTTAACTTTTAAAAAAGATATGAGACGATGGTATTGCGAAATGTCTATATTTTCATAGACCATCAGCGTAGACCTTAGGGTGGAATACTTGGTCCAGAGAGTGTTCGGCCTGTATTTTTCCGACTAAAAATAATAAAGTTTGTTAAACATATGTATTAAAATAAAATCAATAACTTACCAGTTCCTGGAAATATGCCATTAAAACGTTTTCGGTTATTTGAAGAATTGAGTTCGCATCTTTCCAAATACCAAATATGCCATACTCCCGATCATACTGTTGCCTTGATTTAACTGGCAAAAGATTTTCGGTCGCTTTTATGGCCTTTTCTCTTATATTTTGTGGAATTTCTTCCATTTTGAGCAAATCGTTAAATAAAAAATGCCAACTGACTAACTGACAGAAACATCAAAGTCAAACTTAACACCAGTCATTATCTACTTACGTATACAGGTACAGGTGCAACTTATTTTTTATATTGCGAATAAATAATGTAATTAGTCATTGAAAAACTCTTTTTTGGGTAAAACATAAAGCATTGTATGCACCACGGGCTTTACTGGACTATAATGCCCATCAGGTCGAAATCGACCTTCAGGGCATTATAGTCCCAGTAACGCCCTTGATACATAAATAGCTATAATATGTCAGTTTTTAAATGCACACATTTACAAAAATGTTCTGTTGATATATTCTGAAGGGTTGATGATAAATGGTTGATTTGTTTGTACCAAATAAATTGAATAAAATATGAAAGCACCGTTGCACACGAGCATTTATACCGCCAATATAAAATATTTAAATTTTTGACCATTAATGGTTTTAACGCAATAAAACTCCACAAGTGTTGTTCACGAGCCATTTCCATCAAATCGATTATCGCGTAAGAGCTGAGATAAAACTCCCTGTGGCGTAGCATCAATTACGACCAAAACTATTTTTAACTTAACCAGGCTTCAGGCCGGCTAAACCGATGGGAAATTGCCCGTGATAGCCATTATTTCAGTTTAAAATGTTTTATTGTGATTTAAAAGAATGGGGAAAACCGAATTTAATGTCTGATTTTTATTATTGTCGAATAAATACATGCTCTATTTATTCGAAACGTATTGTTTTTTGTTTCTCACGTCGAAAACTGTTAACAGTATTATTTAGGCGATTTCATAACTTTACTTTAGTTTGATAATAGTTTTTTAAGCAACTCGCGCTACTTTGCGGGCTCTCGCTACGCTCGGTCCGCACAAATTGCGCTCGATACACAAAATGAACTTTTCCTAACGTGTTCCTGTATTTAGTTCGGTTGTTAAGCGTTGTTTAATAGTGGCGTCTTTAGTGTCAGAAAGTTTTAACCAAAAAATGTCGGAATCTAGTTTGGATGTCCCTAGTGATGTAAAGCAGGGGTCTCCAAACTTTCCAGCCTTAGGGCCATACTGATTACTCCAGTAAGTTCCGAGGGCCAAAACCATATAATCATTGTTGCCGGTAGTAAGAAGTGAAATAGTCCACTGATGAAAAAAAAGTCCGAAAAAGTACACAACGTTTAAAAAGGCTGCAAATCGGACTAAAGTCCGCAAAACGGCAACACTGCATATTATTAATTTTCCTGTCATTATCTGTAATTTCTAGATTAGTCGTAGAGTACGAGCCATGAGGAGTAACTGACACGACATCTGGTGGACACAAGCGGAAATAGGTAGTACCTTCTATCGCTAACAGATGGCGCTAATAGCACGTACAGAAAAATCTCGTTGGTTCGAGAAAGTTCTGTTGTCTTCCACTCACTTCTAGATGGCAGTAATTGGAACATATAAGAAGGCTAGTGGCGCAACCACAAGTCAGTTCCTATGACACTGTTGTTAAATAAAATATTGCATACCTCCTTAAAACGTGTTTGTGTGTGTTTAAGTTTAAGACAACTTTATAATAGTATTTTGATTTAAATTGTTGCTTTTGTGTGTGAATTAGTAGTATGAAAAAGAAGCGAAAAATTGATAGTGAATGCAGAAAATTCAAAGATCAGTGGAACATTCAGTATTTCGTAATTGAGTCCAGTAACAAGGAGCTATGTTTGATTTGCAATGAAAGCATAGCCGTTCTCAAAGAATATAACATTAAACGTCATTATGAAACAAAACATTTTAAAATTACTCAAAATATACAGGAAGTTTGCGGACAGAAAAATTCGAAGCTATGCAGCGCGGATTGAAATCGCAGCAATCTTCATTTACAAAACTCAAAACTGAACAAGAGGCTGCAACTCGTGCCAGTTTTCGTGTGGCTCTTGAAATTGCAAAACGTGGAAAACCATTCACCGATGGAGAAATGATCAAAGAATGCATAATTGCAGTAGCCGAAGAAATGTGCCCTGAAAAGGTAAATTTATTAAAAACTGTCAGTATGTCAGCAAACACTGTGGCTCGAAGGGTAGAAAACATCGCTGAAAATATATCCTCTCAACTGTTCGACAAAAATGGACATTTTGAGTGGTTTTCTTTGGCCTTGGATGAGTCAACGGATGTGTCAGATACTGCTCAGGTGTTGATTTATATTCGAGGAGTAGATAAAAGCTATGAAGTGCACGAAGAACTTCTTGATATGTATAGTATTCATGGCACAACTACTGGTACAGATATTTTTAATGGAGTTGAAATGGCCATTAATCAAAAGAACCTTCGATGGAAAAACTTGAAATGTATTACAACTGATGGAGGCAAAAACATTAGTGGGAAAGAGGTCGCTCTTGGGTCAAAGGCTGTAGAAAATGACGGTGGTTCAAAACCATTAGTCTTACATTGATCATTTATCAACAGTTTTGTGCGGAAAATGTTTGGATATGTCTGACGTTCTGAAACCAGTCATATCAACTGTTAATTTTATCAGATCTTTGGGCTGAATCACCGACATTCCGACAATTTATTGAAGAGATTGGAGAAACTGACTTACCTTATCATACTGCCGTACGCTGGCTTAGTTGTGGAAAGTCCTTCAGCGCTTTTTGAACTTCGAGCAGTGATCGAAATTTTTTGAATGAAAAGCATCGCCCTCTTACTGAATTACAAAACAACGCATGGCTGTGGAAGTTAGCATTCTATGTTGATTTGACAAAACATGTGAACGAACTGAATTTGGGATTGCAAGGAGAAAACCAGCATCTTCCTGATTTATACACTAATATCAAATCATTCCGGAAGAAATTGAGACTGTTTCAATCACAACTACGAAGTAAATGTTTTTCACATTTTAAAACGTAAAATATTTAGCCACACTACTGAGACTGAGTTTCCTATCGATTTTGCAATAGAAACTTTGAGTGCTTTGAAGATAAATTTTGATACTCGTTTCTCGGACTTTGATGCCATTGCGAATCAAATTAAGATTTTTCAGAATCCTTTTGATACTGACATTGAAACCCTAGCCCCGAAACTTCAAATGGAAATGATTGATCTACAATGCAGTGATATAATTAAGAACAAATATCAAAACTCATCTTTGTTGGAATTTTATAAGAGTCTTCCACTGACACAATTTGATAATTTGCATAAATTTGCTCGTGGTCTATTTTCTGTTTTTGGTACTACTTATTTGTGTGAGAAAACCTTCTCCAAAATGAAGTACACAAATAATGTTTACAGATCGAAATTAACTGATGAGCATCTTAAATCTCTTTTAATAATTGGTACAAGTAAAATTAGTCCACAACTACAAACTATTGTCAGTGGAAAATCTCAATTACATAAATCTCATTAGTATTTCATATGTCATTATGTTTGTTATAAGTTATGTGATTATTTAAAATGTATAAAATGTTAGTTGGATTCATTTCAATAATTTGTTAGTTATTATATACTGAAGTTAAATTTTCTGCATAATATACATGTCTTTACTCATTACAATTCTGTGTTTCTTTATCCAACTTATCACAAAAACAATAACAATAAGCCTACAAGAATGTTATGAGTTAGCGGAGTTAGCCCATGACCATATCAATGTAGATGTCGTATTAATAATTATTCAACATAAAATTAGAATACTTCAGTAAACTAAATTTAATTTGCTATAAAAATTATTTGTTCTCTAAAAGGAGTTTTCAAGTATGCTAGCTCTCCGCGGGCCGGACAAAATCTGTCCGCGGGCCGGATGTGGCCCTCGGGCCGTAGTTTGGAGACCCCTGATGTAAAGGAAGCTGTCTCAAATTGCAATGTCGAGACTAATCCCCGAAAAATCGAAATCAAAGTATGATTTGGCTTAGTAAAAATTCAATAACTGGTTTAAAGAAAAGAATATTAAGCATACAACTGAAAAAGTTTTGTTGGCTTATTTCTAAAGTTAAGTGCATATAAAGAGCTCTACGTAATGGTCATTGTATTCGATGTTAAGAACAGAATTATTTCAAGATTCTACTGCGGAAGCGGATGAAATCATCAAAAAGTTTATGACTTAAACGTATTCAAGTTTGAAGCGTGCATCATAATTATAATATATATATATATATATATATATATATATATATATATATATATATATATATATATATATTTTAATATATATATATATATATATATATATATATATATATATATATATATATAGCTTATCTAATCACTCACTTTTCTGCTTTAAAATATGTAGGTAGCTTTAGATATTTGTATTTTTTTAGGTTGCAATGATTTTATTGGTGAAACAGGTGCTTGCCGAAGGTCTGAGTTAACATTTCTACGCTTAAAACATAAAGGAAATTTGCTGCTGCAGAAGGAAACATGTTATTCGCAGCCTATTGAAATAAATTTGTTCGGTATAATACCTTAAAATGATGCAAAATTTCTAAAATTATCAAATCCAGACTTATTCACATGACCATTGCTTCCGCAGATCATCTGCTACACTAGTGGCAGATTCTGGTGCTGATCTTAAAAATAAAACCACACGGAGATTGGAAATCAAAAACGGTAACGAAGGGTTGCGTAAAAAATTTAATCGAAAACAAAAAAAGAATAGCTAAAAATATTGTAGTCTAGTGAAATACTTAATCTAAGTAATTGTTCTAATTGTGTGGTAAACATGTACAATTAAAACATTTGTTAAGTTTCCTAATATTGTTAGTACGATTTTTTAATTAAATCAAGTATTTTATTATATATTTCAGTTTTGAAAAATGTCACTTTTTAGGTCAAAATAAGAAAAAACTTATTTTTTTTTAGACCATACGTTTTATATTATTACGGTGAATTCATTTATTACAAAGTATTCTTAAGGTTACTTGTTGAAGATAAAACCTGTCGTGGTCTCAGAGCAAAACTATCCTAATTTACAAAATGACACACCCCGGCGGATTAGGAGACATTAAAATCATAATCCTATCTTTAAAAATGCAGTTACAGCAATTTGATAAGAAAAGTATTCTATCTACTTTTTACCGAATTGTTGTAACTGGAATTTTAAACTACTTAAATGCTGATGAATTACTAAAGCGTATCAGTGTAAAGACTGTTGCTAAGTACTAATAAGTTAAAATATGATTTGCCAATTATTGTTTTTTTTTTCTTTCTAACCAACTATATAAAAAAACAGCACGATGTTCATAAAGATAGGTTCTAATTTTATGATGCTTAGCAAAATCAGTTTTTATAATTATGGTATTTTATTTAATTTTATTAGGAATCGTAGATTATTAATTTAATTTAGGATATTTAGTTTACAGTGTACAAATTGAACTGTCAATTCGTATAAAATTTATTAATAATATTTATGGTGATAAATATTTTAATTTTTATTGTCAAAACGAAATAAAAAATTAAATTATGAATAAATAACATGATATAAATTTGGCGATAAATTTTTTCTAAAATAATATTATTTTAAAATAGTGTTTTTCATCAAATATTAAATTTTAAAATGCCGCAAACGGAAATAAAGTATAACTTGATTTTATCAGATAGATTTTAATTTGTTTTCTACACAGATTATGATCTATATACAGCCCCATAATACGAGGATTAAACAGTAGGGTATGATAAAAAAAAAAAAAAATTGATTTAGGTAACAGCAGGGTCGCAGAAAGTTGTGGTGTGTGACCATAAAGCGATCTGCAAAAGAAAAAAAAAAATAAACCACCCCTTGAGGTGCCCCCTGGAAAATTTTCAAATTTTGTTTTTATCATTTTAAGTTTGATCCAAAAAGAACACATGATGCCTATATTATTTTTTAATAACACTAACAATTAAGAAAATACCTTATAAAAGTGTCAAAAATGGAACAAAATGTACAGGGTGTCCCAAATCTGATTCTCATCATTAGAATCTCGGAAACTTGAAGAGATACGAGGTCGATTAAATGGAGGCAAAGATACGGAGTTTGATGCTGATATTTTTTGAAAAAAAACCGAATATTCGCGATTTTAATTTTATTTTTTTATGACTGATTTATTAAAATAGAAATAACAAAATAAATTTAACATTTTCATTGCTACATTTTTTTGGTCTACAAGACAGTGTTATTGGATTTACACACCGACGTTTTATCTTCAAGCTGCCAACATCAACTTTGTTTTTTATACAGTAAAGCGCACTGTACTGCGAACACAGGAGGCTCCTGGATGATTTTGGATGTACCCAATTCTAAAATACCAATAATTTTGTGGCTTGCATTTTAATTTCTGTCTCGTTTCCTCACGTGGCTCATTTTTGGTTGGGACTGGTGGGGAGTACGGTGATAAATTCGGAAGAGTTATCTGCCCAGTTTAGTTTTATACTTTTTTATTTCAGTAAGAATATGCAGTATTTATAGGCAAGTAACAGGAGCTAGCTAGCTTAAACCGTCTTCGATCGGTTTCTTATCAGCCAAAAATTTAAAATTAGTTGCTTACGAGACCGCAACGTTTTCTGGTTTTAAAAACAAACAGTTTTTCCCAATAAAAAAAAGAATTTTTCTCAAATAAATAATGGAATGTAGAAGATATTTTTAAAAAAAAAAAAATTTAAAATGCATTCATAGAATAAAAAAAAAAAAACATCTTTCGTTATCGAAGATGCTCAAATAAACCACCTTCCTGACCAAACAATAACCAAGATTGTCATAAAAACGCCTTCTGACTTTTGCTAGAATGTTAAAGGGGAATAATCGTAAAAGAATTCTCAATTTGTAATTGCAATTCTTGCAGATTATTAGCCCTATTCCCTGGGAAACCATAAATTTGTGATTTTGTGACCCACAGAACAGAAAAGAACAATGTTTCTTATAAAATTTTCATTGTTATTTTCCCTTGTTTCACAAAATTCATTCGTCTAAAATGATCATCATAAAATTTTTTGGTTTTTTTTGTTTGTAGGACCGGTGTCCATTTTTGCACTCTTTTCCCCTGATCCTTTGCTCAAATTAACCTGTTGTACAATTGTATTAATGAAATTGTAGGATTTTCAATAACACTTGCCACTACTAAATTTTTCCCTTATTTCCCTTTTTTTGTGTCTTCTGGTGCACTATCATGTTTATGTTTTTTTGGAGTTAAACAACCAGTGTCAAAAATTTTTAATGACTCGGTTGTTTTAAAATTGTGGGGTAAGCCGGTTGGAAATAAATTAATAAATAATTCCCCCTATCAGGATTTTCACGGTGATCCTTTAATAATTTTTAATTTTTTTTTGTTCAACATCCATTATTAATAATTTTATTTTATAAAAAAAATTTTTTTGGACCAAATAATCGCACCCTACAACCATAGTTGTGAGCGTTCGATATGAATTATTTCAGGAATAAACGTATTGATTGATCCTTTGCGGCCGACCCGTCTTTAAAAATTTTTTACCGAAAATTATTGATCGATAAATCGGCGGCGTTTTTTGGTACATCCCAAAAGCCGGATCTCCTATGTTGAGTGCCTGCGCTTTACGTATACGGTCCGGCTTTAAAATAGGAATAAAAAGTATTTTAAAAGCTTTTTAAACCCAAACACAAAGATGTATTGCACTTATTCGGAAAAATCATTTTAATGTTTTCCTACCAAAAGTATATTCTCTGTCTCTCTCTAACACATGGTTTCTTTTGGAAATTGCCATTAATATAAATTTTTAAATAGGTTCAATACATCATTGG
>JAHBCN010023590.1:0-12470 GCA_019359885.1 Listronotus oregonensis | reverse complement strand
AAAAAAAATTATACGTGACGACAGTCCCGATGCTGAAAAAACACCCTAGCAGATTATCTTTGTTTGTTTCACACAACTGGAACAAGTTCTTTGAAGTTTTTGGTGAATTCCAGATCGTTGCTCTTGATATATCTCAGGCTTTTGGCCAAGTCTGTCATAATGCGCTACTTTCGGCGTATATTTGTTATCTTAGATGGCTTTTCTTCTAGCTTTCACCAATTTAATGCTAGGGTACCTTAGAGATCAGTATTGTTACCAATTCTATTTCTGCTTCACATTTTTACATTCACAATTTTCTTTTTTCCACGATCAATTCACTTTATGATTTTGCTATTCATATGAAAAAAAACAACCAGTGAATTTGCTTGCAGGGACGCCACTGTTGAAGCAACGTAATAATTTTTGTAACTAAAATCCCACCCTCGACCCTACCGAAAAAAAAATTCTACTCTTTTAAATTTCATTTCTCTAGTTTTGGCCTTATAAGCTATGTGTTTTAGTAATTTTAGTCTTTTTAGTTAGAATTATGACTTCTCCTCAATCATATTTTCCATCCATTTAACTTGGAAAAAAGAGATACCAACAAAAATACTTATGTCTGATCTGATCTGAAAGTTTCAGAGAGTGGTAATACCACAGCTACTAGACCTCAGTCAGTAGACCCTTTGTGCTTCCTATTGTAGGCGAGAGATTTACTTACCTATTGTTTTAATATATACCTAAAGTCCAAAATTTCTGTCAGTGACTCATTTAATACCGGCCACCCAACCGACGAAGCGGCTGAATAAAAATCTAACACTAGTAAATGATTTTTAAGCCTATGATATACTTTTCCGCTCAAATAACAGTGAACCGACCAAAAGTTTTATCGCCACGTTGTCATAATTCGCAAGAATAAGTTACCCGTCAGCGATCGCACTTAAAATAGCACGCCAATATGTATTGAAATCATTGTTATCGAGAAGACAATAAAAGTGGCAACACACATTCCTTAGTTTACAACTTGAAGAGACTTGAAAATAAGCGTATCGACAGGGTTTTCGTGCTGTTCGATGTTTTTATTTAGTTATTATTGATTATGGACAGATTTTGTAAGTTTAATATTTAATTCTTACAGGGTATTTTCTAAATATTATAAATTTTTATAATTGTAGTATATAGATATTTTTTTGTGCCAATTTTATAATAGTTTATCTTATTTAGTTATATAATTGTATTAAAGATTTAGTGTTGTTAAGTGTTTTTAATTCTGTAAACTGTGAATTTTAAACCAACATTTAACTAGCTATCCGCCTAAAAAAAAAAAACCCCAGTTAACGTTAAAAGAACGAATAATGGTTAGAAATGTTTACCAGGGGATTCGGGAACGAAATCAAGAACTAACCACTTTGGATGCTGCTGAGATATGTCCTTTAACAAAATTTTTTTCGCGTACGGTATTCAAAGTTTTAAAAAGGAAAAAAACAATATTAGTAATTATTCGGATCTGGAAAATGAGTTTTTTCGCTATTTTTTGCACACTTTTCTTTTTGATTGTTAAATATGAATCATTTTTTTTTGGCCGTCTCTTATAGTATTTAAAAAAATAATAATAATTGAATTGTTTAATTCCATTTTGACATATTCCTTTAAATTCTGTCATTTGCACAAAACATTTTTAAAAAAGCTCATACTATTTTAATATTAAAAAATCATTTAAAAAAGTAAGGAAAAAAACCTTAATTTTCAATAAAAATGGAAAAACTTTACGTCCGAATTCAACTCGAAATGTTGACCTGTTACCAAGTTGTAATAGTTTTCTTTATAACCTTGCTTCCCTCGACTCGCAATGTTTGATAAAAAATATTCTCGATATGGAAATTTAAATATGGAACACGGCCCGAAATAGTTAGGGGATTCTACAAGCTGATGATCTCAGGGTTTTTGTTTTCCCTTTATATAGTGGATTTTTTTGATGAAGCAATGCGTGTAAATATGTATTTAATATTGAAATTCAAATCGGTGGTGATTTGGCAAGTCGGTGTAACTTAAATTGTCTATCTTCTGTTTTTACATTTTTTTTAATTTATGTTAAGACTAACATTTTATTTTTTTTAATAGCAAAATAAAATCAGAAAGGAAAAATTAAAGTAAAATTTTTTTTGGAAAAAACGTTGAAAAATGAAAAAACTAAAATTTTTGCTATGACCTCAAAATAGGAGGTGTGAAAAATTTAAGCAAAAAAATTACATTTTTCATTAATCCGAATAATGCTAAAATAATATAGGTTTGTTAAAAATTTTAAAGGGTTGATGAAAATATAAGAAAATAACTTTTGCTTGTAAAAAATCTTTTCATGTTTTGAAAAATTTTATCATTTATTTTCTAAAATGCATACGCCACTGGAATTGTTTCCCCCTGCCCCCACAAACCCGGGGCACTCTAAAAGCGAGCGATGCGTCATTGACAAAAATTTTTGGGACTTAAAGTATAGTTAACGACGTCTGTGTGGAATCTCCTTAATTTCGGCTAGTTTGCCCCCCGCATGGAGTTTCTTTCGTTCAAATGTGAGGTCGGGCCCGCAGTGGCCAGTTTGAACGCCCTTAATTCCCGGGGTTCTTTTCAACATTGTAAGGTATCTTTCGCTATTCCTTGTCTGAATAACTCAGCAGTATTTTTAAAGGGCTGTTCGTAGTTTCATCTAGAAATGCAAAAAACAATAAAACATTGATTTCGATAAAAGGGGTGTATCAAAAAAAAATGTATCGGATCCTTCCATACATCGATGTTTCGACTAAATATCGATGTATGAGATAAATGAATTTTTACTGAATAAGAAAAATTCCAATAACTTTATTATATTAGATAAATGAAAAAATAGTTTATAGTTCTTGAAAAAAAAACAAAGAAATGGTACCAACAAGACCAATTAAATAATAAATAATAACGAAGAAAAGAAGAAACACGCTAAATTTTTCATGTAATATACACACTGCTTCAGGCTGGAACATGGCCTAGCCCATACCGTATCCCCCGGTATTTTCCTAAAAGCTAATTAAAATTAAAAATTTTTCTATAATATTTGATGATATTAAAAAATCAACGAAGTAGCAAAAGTAAAGCCATTGCAAACATTTTATCTTTCTAAAATGCCTTTTTTTTTTCCCTTTAATTAGCTGCTATATTTTTATGCACACATTTTTAATTAAGGTGATTTTTTTATTTATTTTTTTTTTTTTTCGGGTTTGATTTAAAAAGGGTTAAATTTTAAACCGACTGTAAAAACACTTTTTATATGGGCAGGGAAATTTGGGCCCTTAAACCAGTTTTTTTTTAAAGAAAATTACTTTTTCAACATTTTTAAAAGTTAGTAAAGCATCTTAAAAAATTGGGGTTTTTGAGTTGCCAGCAAGTGAAAAATTGAAGTATCAGAAATTTTTCACCGGGGTTGCCAATTTGGAGTAATTACTCACTTTTAAGATTTAATCTACCCTGAGAATTTTGGGAGCAACGTCTTTGTTATATAAAAAAAAAAGCAAACGAATGCCCCTTTTTTTAACAGTGTAAGTTTGTTATTATTCGGTAAACACATAGTTGAAAGAAAATATTATATTAAATTTTTTTTTAAAATTTTTTAGGGGAAAGAATATTTAATAATAAAAAATCAAAATTTGTTTGCCCTTATTTTGTCCGGGGTATTTAAATTAAGAATGCTAGTAACTGGTAAAACCATTTTTTTCCTTTTTTATATATATATATATATATATATATATATATATATATATATATATATATATATATATATATATATATATATATATATATATTTATTTACAATAAAATACTGCGAACAATAAAACAGTGATATAAAACCCTTATTTTATTTGAAAACACTGTTGTTATTCTTCCTTCCCGGGCCGTTTAGATTTACTACCGGAAGCAGCGCACCGGGCCAATCTCCCATTATCTTTTTTTCCAATCCTCCCATTTTTCTTGTTCCTTCTACAAGTCTGTATAACCCCGAGACTGGGTTTGATTACCTGTGGGCTCATTTTCGGTTCCCAAATAATGCCTGTGTTTTTTAAATTTAACCCTTCCCTTCGAAGGATGTGTTTTTTTCCCTCGTTGCCAATCTGCAACTTGGGTCCCCATTGTATGACCATCTTGTGAGGTGTCCTCTTAGGTTATCGTGCCCTGTTAGCAACCCTACTGTTATGCAAAGTTTTTTTCTACTTTGTCTTAGTAGTTCTTCCTTCGTTCTTTTGGATGGGCCTCTTATGAAGCCTTTTTCATGTTATTTTACTGAGACTGTCACAGTATTCCTCGTATTTGTTTTGGATCCATTTTCTGGTTTGCCCTCTGGGAGGGTTTTTAGTCCTCCAAGGGAGGGCTGGTCCAAAGTATGGTGTAGATCCCTGCCTCCTAGCTCTACGCTTTATCGTTGCCTTCTATTCCCGAATTCCTGTTACCCACAGGAGAGTTACCCTGTTACGTTCTCCTAAGACCAATTTTCTTTGGCATCCCCATGTAAGCTTGGACGTTACTTTCGGGTTTACGAGTGCCCCTAGTGACGCCTGACTGTTTGTTACTATGGCGATCCGCTTGTTTTTCTTTTGCACAGTGCAGTAAAGCATATATTTCCGTTTGAGATACAGAACTGTGTGTTCCTAGTGGAATGGAAAATTGTAAATTTCTCTTTTTTACTGTACACGCCCGCTCCAGCTCCTGCTGTTAGTGTATGGATATCAAATACACAGGTCAACATTTGATCTACGCGGGAACGCTGGAAGCGTTGGTGGGACTAGGGTTTTGGGGTCGGTCCCGCCATCGCGTCGGATTCAAGTCTTTTAAAAAGTCAAGTGAAAAAAAACCAAAGGTTATTTTAAAGTGTTTTTGTGATAAAAATGTGCAGTACGATTCGAAAAATCTAAAAGAAAATCGTACATAGGTTTTTGAAATCGGCAAATCGGAATCTGAGGTCAGCTAACCTTTATAAGGTCAGGTTCAAAGTCATTTGAATGTCAAGTGGAGAAAACGCATAGGATGAATCTGAAAAAATGTATGCATATAGCAGTGGCGGCTTGTGGGTTAAAAAGTAAGGGGTTGCAATTCTAATGGTTCTTTAAAAAAATAAATAAATAACCACAATAAACTTAATGTAAATGAATAGAAATAGGGTAAATCCGGGAGAGACGGCCCAACGGGTGAGATGGCGCTTTTCAATATTTCCCATAATTTTAAATGCACGTTGCTGTTACCTTAACCACCTGTTTTTTACATGTGACGGGTATCGTGCTTCATTTTTGGTTGATTTTTATGAAATTTTGGGTAAGTTATGTTAAAAAAAATATTTTACAGACATGAAAAATATTTAAGGCCTATAATAAAATTACTTTCTTAACTCGTCATTGTATTTTTCGTTCGTAATTGTTATAAATTTTTATTATAAGTTTCTTTGAGGTTATGTTCACGTACTGAATGTTTCTTAATTGCCTCGAGCATTCTCGATATTAGGTGGGCCATCTCTCCCAGACTTTTGGGATAGATGGCCCCCCTGTGTAGGTTTATTTTGTATCGTATATTTTTGACGTGAAGATGGTTTTGGTAGGCGCGTGTCAATAAAGTTTTTACTTCTGTCGTGTAGCCTTAAGGACACCCTATGTTTTTTTTTGTTCTAGAATCATGCCAACAAAATATAATAGAAAAGGGACGGTGCAAAGAGGCAAGTGGACTGAAGAAGACCTGGTTAAGGCTGCAGAAGCAGTCAGAAATGGTATCATGGGCGTAAGACAAGCGTGTCGCACTTTTAATAACATTCCTCCTTCAACTTTTCGGAGACGAAATAAAAATAATGATTTTATTAAAAGAACTCTTGGGCCACCCTCTGTTCTTGGAATCCAGAATGAATTAAAAATAAAGTTCCACATACAAAAACTACAAAAACACGGGTTTGCACCAACCCGTGAATGTGTGACAATGGCGTTTCACTTGGCAGAACAGCTTAAAATTAAAAACACATTTAATAAAGACAAAAGCTTGCCGGCTATGATTGGTTAAATATGTTTTTACAACGAAACCCTGACTTAAGTGTTAGAAAAGCTGAGGGTGTATCACTAGCTCGCTGCAAAGGAATGAATAAAGCAGAAGTCTCGACGTACTTTAATTTACTGGAAACAACATTAAAGGAAGCTGGTATTATAAACAAGCCTGGTCACATATTTAACATGGACGAGACAGATCTTCAATTAAATAATAAGCCGGGTTATGTTATTGCAGAGAAAGGCTCGAAAAACGTTGCTGCAATTACATCATCAGAAAAGGGCGAAACAATAACAGTGATTTCGTGTTGTAATGCAGAAGGTTTTTACATACCACCTGCTTGTATTTTTAAGGGTAAAAATAAAAAAGCCGAATTTGAAGATGGTATGCCTCCGGGCTCAGTTGTATTATGAACAAAAAATCAGCTTATATTAACATTGATTTAATGTTTACCTGGTTAAAGTATCACTTTATTCCACGTAAACCCGAAGGAAAGGTACTGCTTCTAGTGGATGGTCATGCCAGCCATTGTAATTCTGCAGAAATGCTTGAGTACGCCGATGATCAGGTGTTATTCTTTTTGCTTACCTGGCCATACCACGCAGTTTCTTCAACCCTGGACAGGTGTTCTTTAAGACCACCAATTTTAATAAAGCTTGTAATACATTTGTAAAACAAACCCTACTAGAAAAAATTTCTCGTTTGCAATTTGGACAACTGTTGTCGGAGGCGTGGTCGAAAGCAGCTACGGTTGATAATGCTGTGTCAGCTTTCAAATCAACAGGAATTGTCCTTTTAATTTGAGGCATACCAGAATATGCCTACCTGGAGTCTGAAGAGGAGGAATTAAATAATATAGGTTTAGTCTAAATTTATTGACCTAGATCTAAACTTAACTTTTTTTTTTTACTTTCAGGTAACGCAACCAAACCTGATAAAACCCCCAAATAGCAGACCATGAAATTATATCTATATCAGCTTGGGACTTCAGCCTTAGAACCAGAACCAGAACAGAGTTGCCAAACACTGATCATCACAATCCTAATAAAAAACACTCCCGAAACACTCCTCAACAAATTCTCCCCCGTGCCTAGCACCTTTTGAGGCGTCCAGACAGTACGAAGAAGGGCAAAGCAAGTAGCAGCTGTATTAACGTCCCCAGTTTTACAAAAAAAAAAGAAAATCTGCTGTTGTGCTCAAAAAGAAGAAGAACGGAGAAAAGGGTTCAAACGAAAGACCTTAATGAAAAAAAAAGAATTTAAAAAAAATAAAAAAGTAGAATCATCAACAGACGATGATTTGTCAGATGAGTTTAATTCCTCTGATGATACAAGAAGAAGAAGAAGACGAAACAGAATGTCTTGGGTGTGGTGAAAAATATAACGTTACCAGGAAAACGACGATTGGATTAAATGTTTACATTGCCAAAATTGGTTTCGAAAGCTTTCAAAATATTTAACCCTCTGTGACCTGTGTGGCAAAATATTATCAAAAAAAAAATTAAATAATAAAATATGCCATGGGCCATCTCACCCTACATGGTTGGGCCAACAACCCATAGTATGCGGTAGAGTTGGCCCAGGTGACCATTTTAAAAAAAAAAGCAAATTTTAGGCTACATATTTGACTTTTTGTGAAAATATTACTTATTACCTAATGTTATCTGATTTTTGATAATGAATATATATTTTGCGTTTAATTATCTCTTTGAGTTTTAATTTTACGTCATTTTAAAAAAAGGGGAGCCAACTCTCCCGGACTTACCCTACAAAAACTGTAATAAAAATCATACAAGTAGCTACATATGTTACATAAATAACCAAAATAACAAATTATACTTCAATAAATCGTAAATCAGCCTGCGAGATAAATAAAGGTTTGCAGTGGGACTGCAAACCGCATGCCGCTTATGAGACTAAATTCAGCGCCCAATGCCAAGATGGGCAACTCTTATACTTACGCATACTCGTAATGAATCCAATTGGGTTTGAATTTTGATTGAACCATCCAAACGGCATCGGCTTCGGATGCGACGCGTGATTTAATTAAAATATTTTAGCGACAGCAGTCAAGTTTTTTAATAATTTGGCTGCTATTTCGAGATAACATTAATAAAACAATAAATACAGATGTTCGAATAAATTTTTAAAAAATCTGTAACTATGTAATGATTAATATATGTATATATATTTAAAATTTTATTTTAAACCTTTTTTGGGGGTTGCGCAAACCTGCAAACCTAAGAAGGAGCCGCCACTGGCATATAGATAAATCTAATGTGTTAATTAACGCCGGATTCGAATACAGCGACCTCGAAAACATATGCACGAATTTTTCCTGTTTTTCCAAAAATTATTGAATTTTTTTTTTAATGGAATGTCAGTGATTCTGACGCAGTATACGTATCGCCGACATTTTAATGTGCAGGTTGGACCCTCAGCGCCAACAATTATTCGCTTGGTTACTAATTTTCAGCAAAGTTCAGTAAGAAACCTTTCTGGTGCTGAAAGTCCGCCCTACAGCGTGCCCCGGTAAAAATATTGAACGAGTACGGAAGAGCGTGGAAGAGAGTCCTGAAACATCAACGAGACGTTCGGACAACTTGGGTTAGCCAAGAGGTTTATTAAAAGAATTTTGACTACATTGCACATGTTTCACTGTAAAATTTAGCTGGGAAGAAAAAGACCGACATAATATCAGCAAGGTCTTGGTTATAAGGCTTTTTTCTTTTTGGGCTATTTAAAGGAAAGAGTCTAAGTTAATAAACTACAAACCAACCCTTAACTAAGACATGACATTTTAAAAGAAACCGTGCCACGACACCTGATATTTTGCGAAAAAAACATGGAACATGTTGGAAGAGCACGACTTTGTAAAGCAAAAAAATGGGCGAGATGTTATTTTTTACGTTGGGCCAAAATTATTTCCCATTTACAGGCTGCATTTTATTAAATAATGGTAAAAATTTTTACAAATAAAAAAGTTATACAGCATTTAAACCATAACGTTCTTTTTGTGCCACCCTGTATTATAGCAGAGCGCTTCCGGCTAAACCCATTATAGTTAGAAGGAAAGGGAGCAACCTTCTAAACCTTAGGATTTTAAATTAAAATGTAACTTTTGTTAAAATTTCAAGACGGTTTTTCTGGTCTTAATTGCTTTTAATTTAATTTGTTTGACAAGTGTGGTAGGTTTTTTTGACCTCCACTTGACATTGCATTGATAATGGCTGTTTATCCAAAAACGCCCTGCTATGATATTTAATTTGTAATATACACATTAACACTCAGTCTTCTGCATTTTCTTATTTTTAATACGTGTACTCTTTTGAAAGTTTAAAATCCCTAACAGTAATTATTTGATTTTTATTTGTTTGCTTTTACATTTTTTTCATAGAATAATCTTTTTTTTTGATCCAAATAGGTTCATCTTGTTGGATTTTAAAGGCCAGTCGTTTGACTTTTTTCTACATTTTATCAAATAAAAATAGCTTTTGTTTTACTAAAATATTATGTTTTTATTCGCACAATCGCAAGGATTAATAAATCTTTGCGAAAAGGCCGTTTTTCAAATATGTCAAAACACATTTTTATCATGTTTTGTAAGAAAAAAATCTGGAATCTTCATAAGTTAAATTTTCATTTAGGAAGAATGTAATTAGCACGAGCGTCGGAATGTTGAGAGGGACAGGATAAATAGAGGCTGAGGGGGGAAAAAATAACGCCCGGGTGGATTTCTGGAACGGCAGCGACAGGGGAGCGATCCAGGCGGCCGACTGCCTGATCGGATCGATATTCTCGTTTCGTCGCTTTTAGTGGATAAGTTCATGTTGATTTACCGCACAAAATGCAGTTTAAAACAATCGAAATGCTTATTGAGAATCTTTATTTAAACCAAATTGTTAGTTTAATATTAAAACCATTAAAATATTTGAGTTGTACACAGTGTTTAAAAAATTAAAGGTCAAAAATAGACTAATTTAGGAGGTAAAGAGCCTCGGTAAAAAAATCTTGTTTTTATAAATTTCAATAAAATAACCCGAATCCGTAAAATTTTTTCTCTGTTGACCTGGCAGTTAAAGTGTTAAAATCAAGAATTTTGAATAAGAACTTTTCTGAGTTAAATAAATGGAAAAAAATCTGGCCTTTTTTATTAAATTTAAAAAATAAGACAATTATGACCAGAGACTTACGTTTGGATTGTAACTTCAAAGTACCCCCCAAAATACGATTTTATTGTTTCAGGGCGCCGGAAAGGAAAATTTTCTTTTAAAATGTTTCTTTTAGTTTTTAATAGAAATGGAAGAAGATTCCCTTGAAAATTACGGTAGAGGTAGGACCGTAATTCGGAGTGTGTAAGGGCTTACCACTCGAATTGTTACTATACTTTTTCTACTTTTATGTTTATTTTTTTTTATAAATAAAAAGAAGTTTAAAACAATAAAAAAGGGGTATCTAGGCGGTGGCAAATGGGCGACCGCCGCAACTAAAAATCAACCATGAAAAAATTTTTTTTCATCAGTTGTCAGTATTTTGTCATATTAATATTTTTTATTGACAAAATTAAGTTAATAAATAAATTGCAACAAAACAATCTTATAGCAAATTTTTAACTAAGATACTTAATTTAATTATTTTCAATATATTAAGAAAAAATGTATGAATTAATAATAAAATATCAATTTATCCAGATACCTATAGCGAGTATAAAATCCTTAATTTTTTAATATTTTGCCGATAAATTGGTATTTTAAAATTGGGGTACTCTAGTTCCAAACTTTTGTTTTTTTGGTATTTTTTAAAAATCAATGAATCATTCGTTTATAAAGTTTTAAATTCGACTGTTACCATGGGGATCTCAGAAACGGTAAGAGATACGAGGGAAAATTGGAACAAAGTTGTTATAGGGGGCCCAATATAACATGTTAAAAAAAATTAAGTTATCTCTTGTACTTTTGGGGAAATTTGGGAAATAACTAAAATATCCGATTTTCCCCTTTTTTTTTTTTTCTTATTTTTTTAAAAAGGAAAAAAAAACTAAAAATAAATTCTTATGGAACTTTTTTTTATGTATTGGTGAAGTAAAAAAATTTTTTCGACGTTTTGTTTCCGTGAAACCATCCAAAATTTTTTCTTTTTTTTTAAAACGGTCCGGGTTTTTTTTTTATACCAAAATTTTTCCCCAAAAAATTCCCCCTATCTCTTACCGCCCAATGGTGACAGTCGAATTTGAAAAACCCCCTATATTTTAAAATCTTTTTTTTATGTTTCATAGCAAAGATTTTAAATATTTTTTTTGTAAATACATGTAATACAAGTTTTTAATTAAATATTTTGTTGCATATTATTTAACTTATTAAAGTATTAATGTTTGTTTTAGTGGGCCTGCTAAGCACAGTATTTTTGTAACTTTTTTTTATTGTTGGGAAAATTAATTTAAATTTAATCATCCTCAAATAAGGATGTATAATTAATTTATACCCCTTTTTTAAGCCAAAAAAACAGGTTTTTTGTAAACGGCTATTTCAAATAGTAGGCTAAATTTCCCCATAAAAAAAAAATTCCACAAATTCCACCACAAAAAATTTGGATTTTAAAGAAACGAAATCCGAATCAAAAAAATTTTTCCAAATTTTCCCTTTTAAATTTTTTAAAATTTCCAAAATCCAAAATCCTTTAAAACTGAAGGGTATTCCATAATCCCCAAATCCCCCGGTGTGTGAAGGGGGGAAAGTTAAACCCCGCCAAGGGGGCGGCCTACCTAGATACGGCACTTTAAAAATACAAAAAAAACAAACATTTCCTTGTCAAGGCGTTATTTGTTTCATAGCCAGCTTTACGTAAAATCTATTGAAAGTTTTCTTTTGGGGTCGCGGCTAATGTTTGTGGAACTGTTACGTAATATATATATATATATAAAAATATATATATATATATTTTATAAAATATAAAATATATATATATATATATATATATATATTACGTAACTGCCCCCTTCGCCGTTTGGCTTCTTACAGTAGGGTTTTTAATTAGAGATTTACTGATAAAGTAGACGGTGTGTAATTAGGTTCTTACTAATATAGGAGTAGAAAAACCTATTTTAAAAAACAGTAAAGCTTGCTTGGATTAATAAAAAGGGGGGAATCCGATTTATGAAACATCTGATTTCTGAAATCTTTAAAATGAATAAAAAAAATATGTTTTTTATGGATTCAAAAAGCAAATAGAATTACTAAAAAAATTCGTTATTCTAAATTTAAACTAAAATAGGTTGTACCCCACATAGAAAATAATTTAAATTTATGTAAGACAAAAAGGGTAAAACTTAAAAAAAAACGATTTAAAAAATTCAATTAATTTTTCTGTTTAAATTAGCTTGCTTGCATGCATTCCCCTTTCCACGTGGGGCATAGACCAACATTCAGTTCTGCTCAATTTTTGTCAGCCCACTGT
>JAHBCN010023589.1:0-12582 GCA_019359885.1 Listronotus oregonensis | reverse complement strand
TTTTTCCTTTGGGGTAGAATTAGAGACCTTAAAAAAAAACAATAATTTTAAAGGGGAAGAATTAGAAAGGGGTTGCGAGAGCGTTTAACCCGAGTTCAAAATATATTTATTAATGCAGTTAATGCTGTTAAAAAGATGTAGAATTTGGTACAACAAAATAGAAATTTAAATTTGTTAAATAATTTTATTTTATTTTTTTTTATTTATTATCGTTAAATTTAAATTCCAAAATTTTATATTGGGTTTTGGGTAGAGTTATTTTTTTTTATTAATATTTTGGTTTGTTTTTTTTTGTTTTTAGATAATTATTAATTTAATATATTAACATGAGTAATCTTATCATAAAACTTGATAGGGTTTTTTTTAGTCATGGAAATGTTGTTTTTGTTGGCACATTTTTTTAAATTTTTTTAAACGTAATTTGCTAAGGGGTTTTTTAGATAAACATAACAAGTGATACATAAAAATTTTAGAAATTTCATCGCTTTTAAAAATTTTTATAATATATAGGGTGATCCATAAAAAAAAATTGATTAAAAAACAAAAAGCCCTAAAAAAAATTGCCACCCAAAGAATTTAGAAGAAAAGCCCCTTAAGAAAGATTTAATCAAATTAATTTTTTTTAAATAAGAAAGTTATGGGGCATCTAAAAATCGTAAAAATTGAGAAAGTTTTTATCCCTAACGATAAGAAATTTTTGTTAGCGAGTATTTTTCCCATTAAATTTACTGGAAACCCTTTTAAAAATTTTTTTTCTATCCCTTCAAAAAATGTTCACATAAGAATGCGTCCAGTTTAACCCTGTACATATTTATTTACAGCTTGGGGTACTTTCAGGACTTCAGTTCCTGGACTATTCAGCATGTAGCTGCAGAAAAAGTGGCCTTTATTGCTCATTGGCTTGCATTATTTGCAGTGGAAGTGATTATCCACCATTTAAAGAAGATGATATCGCCGATACGCAAAATATAAGTGAACATTAAATTTTTTATTTTTTTTATGTAAGTTTAGCAGAAAATTTTACACATTTAAAAAGTATTTCAAAAATTCTGGTAAATCACTTTTTACGAAATTTTATTTATTTAAATTTATCATATTTTCTTAAATATTTAATACGGAATTATATATTAGTCAAAGTTAGTTGTTTAAAACCTAAATAAGAATATAAATTTCAAATTTTGTTAGTTTTTCATTTTTTGTCAATTATAAAAAAAAATATTACAAATTAGTCCGGGTTATAAAATTTCTCTCAGAAAATCTTACATTTTTGTAGGACATTTAATAATCTTCAAAAAAGATTATGTGTTAAGAAAATGATGAAAATTGATATTTAAAAAGTTACAGCAATTTCATAACAATATAAATATAAATATTTATTTGTCCCCTTCAAAAGGTTTCTGATTTTAAATTAAAAAACCAAATTAAAAAAAATATATATCAAAATCGAAGCTGTTTTTAAGGACTTTCAAATTTTGGGCTGTTTTATGTATTCATTGATGCAACTTATATTTGAAATTTAATAAAAAGAGTTTAAAATTACGTACTTTAATTTTTATTTTAAATTATGCCATAAATAATAGTCTACTTTCATTTTAGACCATAATTTTGTATAATAAACTTTTATTTTAAATAAAAAATAATAATAATAAAATCCATACTTTTAAAACTGCCCCGGCAAAAAAAGTTAAAATTTACCAAAAGTCTACTTAAACTAAATTTAAATAAGTTCACAACACTGAAAAAGTTACGATATCTGACATAACCAATATCCAAAAACTTTTTTAGCAAAATTGAATAAATCAGGATATTTCCATTATCAAAATGTATATTAAATAATAAATGCTTTTTATACTGGAAACTTATGTTCCTAAGTAGGTCATTAAATTTGATTATTTATTAATAAGAAGATTTTCTCGAGCGGATTAGAGCTTTCTGTACAGAGAAACTTAGAGAAGCTTAGGTATGCTCCTGGTCAGAAGTTTTCCCTAAATTCGGTTAAGTAATCCTTGAAGAAGCTTTTTGCGAACCGTTGAAGTTTTAGGCAAAAAAGATTTAGATGTATAAGTTTGTACTGGCTCAAAGGAGTTGGGAGGATAGTAAAATAAGCCTGGGGTCTTTGCCTTGAGAGTTTTTATTTACTTTTTGCAATGTTTGCAAAAAAGACGTTTTATAAGGACCCTTTCAGGTAGCCGATTATTTTGAAACTTTCATATTTTGAAGACTTTAACCCAGATGGTTTAGGAAAAAATTTTTAAAATTGTTAAAAAGTGTGACGTCACATTTTTAAATGGAAATTGTATTTTTTTATATATTTATACCTTTTTTAAGCACTATTTCCTTAAAATTTTAATATCGTTCAGTAATTTGAAAAAAATTAAAAAAACGTTTTGCCATTGAATTTAAAAAATAAAATCCAATAGGGCTTAAAATTTAGAATTAAATTAGGAATTATTAAGTAAAATTAATATGCAGTCATGTTTGGGAATCAATAAGGTGTCCAAAATAGAAAACAAACCAAAAATTTTAAAAACACTTTATTTTTCTTATTTTAAATATGAACCCCTGTATATTTTTAGGTCAACACATTAAAAGTTATTCGTTGAAAATTCATTTTGGCACCTATTTTAATAGCAATAACATTGAATAAAAGGTGGATATTAAAAACAATTTATTGACATTGGAGTTTATTTAACTTACAAAATCCTATTTTGACGTATAATAAAAATTTTAAAGTTTATTATTTATCAATTAAATTAAATTAATTTAAGACAAACCTTTAAATGTTAAATAAACCTAATTTTTAATTTTTAATACTTTCGGCTAAAATTTATGTAACTTTAACCAATTTCTAGGTAATAATTAACGGAAAAAAACTCTAATGTCAATAAATTGTTTTCCATAGTCACCTATCATTTTTATTTATTGGTATTATTATTAAAATACATGCAAAAATGAGTTTTCAACGAATAACTTTTACTGTGTTAGGAATTCCGATGGGGTTATAATCAGAAAAGTGTTTGTTTTTTAATTCTGCATCTAACGACCCATGAATATAAGGGCTATATTTTAGGAAAATAAAGTGCTGTGAAAATTGAAGAGTTTGAACTAAACTTTGGACACCCTGTGAGTTTTAAATTAACCAAACATGACCGGATGATTACGTTACTTAATAAGTTCCTTGTTTAATGTTATTAATCAAGCCCTATTGGTATTTTTATTCATTTTTAAAATTAATGGGCAAAACAGTTTTTTTTATATTTTATTTTTTTTCGAAATTAGAAAGATGTTGATAAATTTTTGGAGGAATATAAATAACGGAGGTACCTAAAATATAAAAATAAGACATTTAATCTAAAAAAAAGCACCATCGTGAGTCACACTTTTTGTGACACCCTTAAACCAAAATTATTTTCCTAAAATGCACCGTGGGTTAAGGTAACGTATGCAAAATATGAAAATTTTAAAGTGAATAATAAATAAGCTACATAAGACGGAAGGTGAGCTGCAGGACCCTGTATACAGGATTATCCAAATTTAGTGTCCACCATTGACTGACATCGATTTTTAGTCAAAATACAAAAAGGTTTAAATTAGGAAACTAGTAGTATTTCTTACGTCTTTTCAGACAATCGTGTTTTTGATTTTAATAGTAAAATAACATTTTTTATGGGATATTTTTTAAAATTAGGAACTTATTAGGTAACCTAAATGATGTCATGTTTTGGGTAATTCGAACTGTACAGGGTGTCCTTTTTTCAAACTTTTCTTGATTTATTTTTTTTTTTAATGAGCCCCTTATATTTTTAGGTCATTAGAGCAGAATTAAAAACAAACATTTTTCTAATTATAACCCTATCGAAATTCCAACACTAAAGTTATTCGTAAAGTCATTTTGGACCTATTTTAATAGCAATAAATTAAAATAAAATTGAAGGTGGCTATGAAACAATTTATTGACATTGAGTTTATTTAACTTTACAAAATTTATTTTGAGTAGTAAAAATTTGAGTAAAGTATTATTTATCAATTGAATTAAATTAATTTAAGACAAACTTTAAATGTTAAATAAACCTAATTTTTAATTTTAACACTTTCCAAAATTATAACTTTAACCAATTTCTAGGTAATAATTAACGGAAAAAACTCTAATGTCAATAAATTTTTTCCAAGCCCCTATCTTTTTTTATTCATTTAAATTAGTAAAATAATGCAAAAATATTTTAACGAATAACTTTTAATGTGTTAGAATTTCGATGGGGTTAAATTGAAAAATTTGTTTTTTAACGATCTAACGACCATGAATATACAGGGCTCTATTTAAAATGGGAAAAAAATAAAGTCGGAAATTTGAAGAGTTTGACACTAAACTTTGATACTTGTAGAGTTCAAATTAACCAAACAGACCTAAGCTACTGATATTACGTTACTTAATAAGTTCCTTGTTTAATGCTATTTTACCATTGGTATTTTTATTCATTTTTAAACAATTGCGAAAACAGTTTTTTTTATATTTTATTTTTTTCTGTTCTGAACAGATGTTGACAAAATTATGGAGGAATATAAATGACCAAGGAGGATAAATATAAAAAAAAACATTTAATCTAAAAATGCACCATCGTGTCGTCACACTTTTTTGAACCCTGTATAAAAAATTTTTCCAAAATGCACCGTTTAAAGGTAACGTATGCAAAATATGAAAATTTGACAGTGAATAATAAATAAGCTACATAAGACGGAAGGTGCTGTATACAGGATTATCCAAATTTAGTGTCCTAAAAGGCAAAAGCAAAACAAATGAGAAAAAGGAAAATTATGAGGAAACATGGTGAACCCTGGCGTTATGGAAACCACGAAACAGAACAAAAATAGAAATAATACTGGAGGTTCCCATTAGAGGGGTTGGTATCCTTGAAGATAGTAATTGAAAGTTCAGCAGGAAAACAACTTTTTGTTAGTGGATTTGCACCGGATACCGCTGACACGGACGGAAACTTATGTACAAAACAACTTAAACGATTTCAATCTGTGAGAACAACGACAAAATACAATATTAGGAGTTCGTTCAAAGTGATTGTGGATGATGTCCATGATGGTACTTTTCTACACCAGAAAACTGGCCAGAAGGAATATTGGTGAATTTTTTCAGAATGTAAGACGACGCCCGGAGCAGGGAGAAACGACCGTGGATGGACCAGAGGGTTAAAATCCTAAATAGTGTGAAATCAAATGTTTTTTTGGGAAAGAAAGACCCATCTCCATATTAATCAAATGTACAATGCCTACGGAACAAGGTTTGACTTTGAGATACTCTTAGATGAACAGTCAACGGATTGCTTTTGTGTGAATGAACATTGGCTTTCGCAGCCAGAGTTCGAAGTAAAACCCCTTCAGGGTTTTGATGTTGGGATTTTTGTAGGTCTGAAAGAAGGATGGGGGTGTTGCTATATGTGAGAAAAAATCGACAAATACTTTCCTCAATTTAGATTCATTTTCAATTGAACGGCAAGTGAAGTGACGGAACTGGACAAGACTTGCAAGTCATCACAATGTATCGCCACCGGATGCTGATTTTGACATCTTCATGGACAGTCTAAACTTTAAAAACTTGACCGAGAAACGTACAATGTGACAGGGGATTTTAAATGCATTTCCTTTCAAATGATAAAAGGGCATTTGCATCTGCAACATCTTCCTATCTTTTAATCTTCTAAGGGTGGGAATTTTAACCGAAATGATGCCTGTAGATAAATATTTACTAACGTAAATGAAGGATTAATAAATACAAAAACGCTCCTTAATCACCTTTTTTGCCATGACGCCTTTGAATGTTTGATCCCTTCAAAAAACTCAAATAAAACTCGTTTAGTTATAGAAATAACCCAGCTAGGACTTTTAAGTTCTATAATAACATTGAAAAGGAAACGTGGAACTTTATCGCGATAATTCCCTTGATATTAAAGTAAATTTTGATTAAATGATGTAATTATATCACGGGTCTTTCCCATTAAAAACAAGTTAGTAGATAAAAATAGAAAAATAAACAACAATATAAATTGGTCAAGATCCCTGAAGGTAATGGGGAAAACGACTTCTGCACTGTTTAAATAAAGCCAACCTTTTAATGCCAATAAATACAGTTACCCAATTTAAAAAAAATACGTCTTGAAATACGTAAAGCTAAAAATCTGACATGACAACTTTTAAATAATCAAATAACAAAAGACTGCGATGTGGCAGATAAAAACAAAAAATACTAAAAATGCACAACATCTAAAAACCTTAATGCGGTGACAAAACATTTATTTCTGCTCCATAGCCGAGGAAGTGATCCGGTTTGCCTAATTTGGGTGGGGATTTTGGATTATCTGGAAAATAACTTCCGAACTAAAATTCAGAATATAAATTTAACAAAACGGGCATTCCAATTTAAAGAAAGAAAATAAGGATATCTTTGGGATTAACACAAAAATTGTTAAAACAATAAAGCATTTATTAGTCAGCCCTTTGGGCGAGGTAATTTAATAAGGCCATATCCAGAGGCCTGAGTTTTTAAAATAGCGGTTGTCCCATCGTAAAAATAAAGGATCTGTGGATGTCACCAATACGGCCAATTTCATTGTTGCTTATACTCTCAAACTTTGAATCCGCACCAAGCCAATTGAATGATCATTTTGAGAAAACAATTTATTTTTTTCAAAAGCATTTGCTTTAGAAATAAAAAAACAACCACTTTGCCATAAACTGCTTTTAAATTTTGTTAGGGGGGCCTTGAGAATGGATTGGATTTTTATCCTGTCTTACCAACAAAGGCTTTTGACTGTGTACAAATGATATCCTGATTTAAGCTGTTTATTAAATATCGGCAAGAGTTCCTCTAATTCTTAAGATCCTATCTGTCGATCGGATAGTGGGTTGTCTTCAAGGGAAACTCAACTGAAAGAATTAAATATGGTGTCCCCGGCTCTGTCCTTGGGCCCGTTCATTTCTGATATTCCTGAATGATCTACCAAATTTTCAGGAGTTTATTGAACTTATTCTATTTGGATGACACTACCACCTTAAAAGCTATCACCCCTCTAAACTTCAGGATTCTAGTATTATGGATAAAACAAAACATTGAACATTTTTCTAGCCAATAAACTTTGCCTTAATTTAATAAAACACAAAACATAAATTTCCCCCAAGAAGGGCCCAAATCAATACCAGTTGACACTTGTAATGAAGTAAATTTTCTGAGTTACACTGGACGGGGACTGACAGGGGGGAGGCCCACTTTCAACCAGAAATTATCAAACATTTATCTGATAAGAACACTATCCAGTGTGTTCGTTAGACACCTTACATGTGCATACCATGAAGTTTCGGGCCCAGGCCTCCTATGCTCTATTATGCGGGGATTCTGCATATGCTAAGAAGGCATTTTCCTTACAAAGAAGATGCATGAGTTATTTCGGATATTGGTTACGAGATGACTGAGGAATCACTTTACTTATTGGGAATATTTAAAATTTTCCCCTTGCCTTTTTATCTTGCAGTGCCTTGTTTTTATAAAAAAAAAATTTATTTATGTTTACCATCATGCATAATTAAACACTGAAATAACCAAAACATGGGGGAGAATATCGATTAAGGTCCAGGAGCGGCACAAATTACTCGGCATTTCCTTTTAACGCGCTTCCTATTAACATCAGAAGCTTATGAACCGCATTCAAAAAGGCTATAAAGGCATACCACTGAAACACGCTTTTTACCCATTAAGATTTTTCTCACCAGGTTTGTTCCCGGTACCTAGATTCGTTTTATTTTACTTTATATATTTTTTTTTTTATTGTATGTTGAATGTCTTGTGTAAATGTTAAATGACATTTTAATAATTTTTAAACCAACCAAATTTTAAAATTATTTTAGGATGTTTTGTTCTTATACACTACTTAAACTTTTTTTTTTTTTTTTTTAACTGTAATTGAATACGATTTTTTTTTCTTTTTTATATATCTGTTGACGTGTAAAAATGCCTTGTGTATATTGTTACCAATAAATTTGATTTGATTTGATTTGGATTATAATCGATTTTTATCAAAATACGTAGGTTTAAATTAAAACATTAGTATTTCTTACGTCTTTTCAGACAATCGTGTTTTTGATTTTAATAGTAAAATAACATTTTTTATGGGATATTTTCTTACCTCTAGAAAGATCTTTTAAAAATCTTTAAAAAATAAAATATTTGATATATCTATCTTTAATGGTTTTGGAAATATAAGTATCGTCATGAGTTAAATAATAAAATACATTTATATATCTCATCATAAAAAAGAAATGTTCATAACAAACCATTTTTTCAAAAAATATCAATAAATTAATAAGATACTGTTAAAAATATTGTGAAAAAAAACTTGAACCGCTTTTTTTAATATTCTAGAAAAATCAGAATGGAACCAAACCCATATACGATGATAGGTTAGGGTTTTTCTATTCCAATGAACTTAAAATAACTAAAAAATAATACATTATTGCCCAAGTAATGGAACAATTCGTCCGCCCGCTTATAAGTGAATCTATGAAGGTAGCGGCATTTTAGCGGGAAGGGCTGAAATGGGGGACTTTTCCCGGCCTGAAAACTATCGATTTTCGAAAAAAATTATTAAAATTATTTTTGTACATTACAAAGCGATCTTTATTTTTTGTAAAAACAAAAATTCTCCAATTCGCCTATTTGGCAGAATAGCGCCTTTTCCCACCTGTTAATGTTAATAAACTTTTTTCGTTCGAAAGCATTCCCGAAGACCTAAAAATTGCGCTACAAGGGAAAACTAAACAGATTTATTTACAGCTTTATCCCTTCATTTACTGGACTAACAGGTTTCTTATAACTTTTAAAATGTTATTGTTTCATTTCAAAACATCTGTATACTAGAGCTTTAGAAATGAGCGTCAGACAATGACATCAATAAAACTGCAATAAAAAGTATAGTAAATATAATAAAAATGTGAGTATAAGCATGTTAAAAAACTGTTTTACATATATTAATAACGACTATTTAAAATAATAATGAGGAATAATAAATTAAGTAGAATGTAGGATGTAAAAAATATTTGTTATGTAGTTTTAGATATTATATGGAAGTGTAAAATTTTTATAGATAAAAAAAAAATATTGAAGAAAGTTGCAGGATTTTTCAGAAGATTTTCTTTAAGAAGAAAACAAAGATGATCGGAAAATTAACAACACATCAACTTCGTTATTTTAAATGGAACACCCTGTATTTATTGAAAATTCAAATTCTGCAATTTTCCCTATATATATATATATTATATATAATATATATATATAAAATATATATATATATATATTTTAATATATATATATATATAATATATATAATATATTATAATATATAATATATATATAATATATAATTTTATATATATATTATATATATTTTTAAATATAATATATATATATATATATATATATATATATATATATATATATATATATATATATATATATATATATATATATATATATATATATATATATTATTATATATATATATATATATATAATAATATTAATATATATATATATATATATATATAAAAATATATATAGGAGGGGGTGCAGTCTTTTTAAATTTTGAAAAAATTGGTGGCCGATTTAGTAATGAAACCCCGGGCTTTGAGAGTTTATTTATTTTCTCCCTTTAATAATAAAAATAAAGTTTTTAAATTAGAAAACTAACCAAAAACCTTAAAAGATTTAACTCACCAAAGTTTCATGTGGAAAAGAATATCCATGGGATAATCGATTTATTCCTATGTATGTTAAAAATCATCTTTAGGGGAAAAAATTTATTTAAAATTAAAAGAACGAGATGAGAACACGGGAAAAGGCGTTTAAAAGTTCTGAAGACGTGACGAATGTAAAAACATTGAAGAATCACCGACATTCGTTACTCGAAAACTTGATTAGAGAGGGACAGATTAATGAATGTGAAAGAAAGAGACTTGTTATTTTTACAGCGCAGGATCTATAAATAACAGGAACTGTTCCCATACAGTACCGGACTGAGTAAATTTATTAATGCTATTTTTAATTTTAATTTTAAGAGATTAGTATTAAAAGTATGCCCAGACCCGTGGAAAACGGTGAAACACCCAGCACTTCCTGTCATTTTCTTTTGCTCATGGTTTGACTTTTGTTATAGTATAAAACTTTAATTTTAGAAGAAACAGGATGAAAATGACTACAGAAAAGAAAACAAGAGGAAACACCGTCCCAAACGTCAAGGAAAAAACAAATTATAAAGAATTTTAGAAAGAATTATTCGTCAGAGTGGAAGCAATTGCACGATATTTTTCTTGTTCAACCGTAATAAATAACTGTAAACCGTGCTAAGATCTGAAATGTCATTTTTTATTGAGAACGTTGGATTCCAGATTTATATGGACCATTTTAAGAATAGTCTTTTATGATAAATTGACATTTTTGACTGATGATCCCAGTCAATTTGGTGATATCAACCAAGACACCGCTAAAGCACATGAATGACCTCGCCTACAATCACTTTTGGGGAAGGATGGGCCTTTTTAAATTTTGATTCTGTCCAACATATGATTGTTCAATTTTTACATGGTATTTTATACAATGCCAAACCTTTCTTCATCTGTCAGGGGAGATTTAGTTTAGAAAAATTTGAGAAACAGTTTTAAGTTGTTTTTCCTATCTGAATTGCTTGTTTCCACATGAACCCACTTTGGTGAGTTAAATCTTTTTAAGGTTTTTAGGTTAGTTTTTCTAATTGTAAAAACTTTATTTTTAGTTAGTCCGAGGAAGGGAGAAAATAATAAACTCTCGAAAGTTGACAAAACAGAAAAGGGTTTAACTAAACCACCACCAACCTTTTTCAATAATTTAAAAAAGATGCACACCCACTACTTACTGATATTTTTTTAATAGTCAGTCGCGACTACTCTCTCAAACAGTATTAAAAAAAATCGCATAATAGGGAAATCTGTTAATTTTTAGGTGGTTGAGATTCCAATCTACCAGTGAGTTTCAATAGAACGTCGGATGAATTATAAATTTGCTGTTCGACTGGAAATGTCACCGCTTTGGCTTTGTTTGGTAGTTGGATTTGCCGGTGGCTCGCAGAGCTCTCGTTCATTTGCTTGCGGGCATCCCCAAACGATTTTTTTTTTTTGGATATTTACAACAAAATGTTATCGGCAAGTTTTGAAAGAGCTAGAAACCTTGTTGAAATAAGGAAAAAAACAACTTTTGGTCAAATTAACCTGAAGGCCGAATATGAGACAACATCTCTACAATAGGTTTGGGTATTGTTTAGAGAAAGTGGGGATTATTCAAACCCTTATTAAAATAAGTTTTAGTTCTTGAGATTTTATTTTCTGTTTTAAAATTATCGTTAAGTTTTTTTTGGAATTTTCTTTTTTTTATTTTTTAAATTTACTTTTTTTGCCAATGTCAAAAAGACAAGCAAAAAATTTTTAATTTTTGTGATAATTTTAACAAAACGTTTAAAAATTTCATTTTTGTTGACTCAACGACACCCATCCGATCCGTTTTAATACTGTGAAATGTCCAAAACTATTTGATTTTATATCTAATCGAACCAAAGCGCGGAGTAGGGTCCAGTCGAACAGAAATTAATTCTAGTTCATCGCGACGTTATATTGAAACGTACACTGGTGGATTGTTTTTGCCCGGCTAAAAAAATTGAATTCCCTATTATGCGAATTTTCCAAACTTATATATTATTAATATTATTTATATATAATATAATATTAATATATATATATATATATATATGTATATATATTATATATATATATATATATATATAATATATATATATAAATATAATAATATATATATATATATATTATATTATATATATATATATATATATATATATATATATATATATATACATATATATATATATATATATATATATATATATATATATAATATATATATATTATATATATTATTATATTATAATATAATTTTTAATTGTTTCGGGAGGGTTTTCTATATAATTCAAACAACTATTTCTTTACGTTTCGCACCTACTGGAGGGTTTTTTCAAAAGATTTTTTTATTGTTTTTCAGATTTTAAAAATCATCTACAAAAAATATATCATCAGACATACAACTTAAAATAAAATATAGAGATATAGGCAATTTACATTTTAAACACGTACCCTGAAGAAAACAATTTTGGCATCATTTATAACAAAGGGAGATGCACATTCTAGCCGGAAGAATGAGTTTTAATTTGTGTTTTTATAGTAAAAAAATATTTAAGAAAATTTATAAAACAAAACAATTTTAAAGATGCTTTGGTATTAGTCCAGATAATTTTCAATTTGTAGGGACAAATTTTAATTTTTTTATTTTTTAACAAGAGGTTTTTTTCCATAAGGTGACTTCCAACATTTAATTAAATTATAAATATTTGGCTTAGGTTGTCAATGTCTTTTTGTTGTTTACGCAATTGTTATTTTTTTTTTTATATGAATCATTTTTTTAGTTTTATGGTGTTTTGTAAAACT
>JAHBCN010023588.1:0-12479 GCA_019359885.1 Listronotus oregonensis | reverse complement strand
TTGGGAATGGGTTTTTTTGCATTTTTTTTATGAACGTCAAAACTTTGTGAATAAATTTTTATTAATGGGAAATAAAAAATTGCATTTATGTTTTAAAAAAATGCATTTTCAAACGCTTTTTAAAGTTTGAAATTTTAAAAAAAAATTATAACTGGGTAAATAATGATGGAAATTAGCCCAAATTTACTAGTTACACGGGGTTTTTCGGGGGTTTTTGAACACGGAAATGATATTGGAACGGGCATATGGGTCCCTGGTTCTCCTGGATGGTGTAAACGTCGTCTTCTGATTTTTACAATAATTTATCTAATATCACCAATTTTATAACTCTGGGGTTTTTTCAAGATCGCTAAAGACGAATATGAAATTAACAAGGACCTGCAGGGCCTGGGCGCGCTAAGAATGGTTTAAGCGTCTTCTGGAGTTTTATTATATATCTTCTAATATCACCCCAACTTTATTTGGGAAAGGTTTTTGTGGTCATTAAACCCGTATGACATTGACAATGTCATATTCGTGTTTAGAAAAAAAATCCCCAGTAAAAAAAATTGGGCTGATATTAGGAGGAACTGCGAAAAAACTCCGGCGGGTTTATTCATTCTTGGGCGCCCCGGGATACTCCACACCCTCCACAATATTTTTTGTATTCAGCGACCAAAAAACCCCCAAGTAACAAAATTGGGCGATTTTAGAAAGAATTGTCGTAAAACTCCAGAAGATGGGGTTTACATCATTTTTTGTGCGCACTAGGTAATCCGCAAGCCCTTGTCAGGGCATATTTGTGTTCAGGCAACATAAAAAACCTTCGAGTAAAGAAACTAAGCTGATATTGGGGGGTTTGTCGTAAAACTCCGAAGCGACGTTTAAACCCTCCTTGCGCGCACCCTACTCCGCATGCTGATATTAGAAGGAATTGTAATAAAACTCCAGAAGATAAGTTTACACCTTCCTTATGGCGCATCAGGCACCGTAGGCCCCGCCAAATTATGCCATGTCATTCGTATACGGCGACCTCGAAAACCCCGAGTAAAAATTCTCATTTCCGTCATTACTTACCTAGTTTTTAAATATAATAATGTCTTTAAAAAAAAAACCTTTTTTTAAAAATTGTTTCTATAAGTATAGTCTGTTCAAAGAACGTATTTTTGGGGAAATCCCCCAAAAAACCCTTTAAGATTTTATTATATTCTTATTAGGTATAAAAATTTTTCCCAAATATTTTTTTGCTGAAACTTTGTATTAAGTGAAAAACGGGTTTTGGAAAAATGTAAAAACTTTTTCAAAGTCAATTAAAAAAAGGTTTTAAAAAAAACCTGTCATTAAAAAAAACCCAAAATATCGATAAGGAATATTTTATTATAAATTCAAAAAAAAAAAGTGTGATTTTCAACTCCCAAGAAAAGGATCAGGAAAAAAAAAGGGAAAATTTATTTTTTTTGGCGAGTTGTTTCACCTTATAAACGGGAAAAAAGCTGGGAAGGGAAAAAAATAAAATACCGCCCCCCCCCAAAGAGTTTTGTAAAATGGGTTTTAAATCCCGCAAAAAAAAAAGACGTGTAATGGAACCAAGATTACGCATTGGGATTTAAATTACCCCAAAAAATTTAAAAAGTATAGGTTAGAAAAAAATCCAATTTTTCCCCCTTTGATAAAACATGGTTCGAAAAAAAGGGTTTAAAGGGTAGGAAGCCCAATACTTAAACAAAATTGTCCGGGGTGCAAGGGGAAAGGGGGTTCCCCGTTTTGGAAAAATGGTGGGCCGGTTTTTCAAATTTTTTGATATTTTAAAAAATTACTATAAAATGTAAACCCCTTCATTTTTTTTTTTTTAAAAATTGTTGTTTTTAAAGGTATATAAGTTTTTAAAATTTGTAATATTAGTTTTATATCATCTGATAAATAGGGAAAGAATAGATGGCGCCACTTTATTACTGCCTTCATTTAAATGGTCATTTTTTTTGGGAATTTTGTTTTTTCCAAAATCTTTGTAAATAAAAAAAACACGTTTTTTTAAAAAAAAATTAAACATTGTATGATATATTATGTATTATCAAATTTTGTGATAAAAGAAGGGCAAGCTACTGTAAATGAGTTTTTTAATCCAATTTTCTTTTTACTTTAAAAATAAAAATTTTCTAACGTTTTTGGCATATATTTTTTACTAATAAAAACATTCATGAATAAAGTGGTTAAAAATGTTTAGTAACCTTTGGTACCTGAGTATCCATTGAACATATCCGTTAAATTTATGTGTTACAGTTTCGAGCTTAAAAGTTGAAATGCAAGATTAAGAAACCAAAAATCTAATTTATTTTTAAACAAAATTGTCTCAAAGTTGCCCCCTCTCCGTTTTGATAAATTTTTTTTTTTTGAACAAAAAAAATTTTTTCGGCAACGTTTTTTCCCCCGGATTTCATAAAAAAGTTGAAAATTAAACTAACCTCATTTTTTTTTCCCCTTTTTTTTAAAATTTTGTTTTTCCCCAAAGGGGAACTTTTTTATAAACCCCTTTTTAAAATTTTGATTTTTATTTTTTTACTTTTTTTTTTCCATTTAAGAAACTTTTAATTTAAAAAAAGGGAACCAAATTTTTACAAAAAAAAAAATGTAAAAAAAGGGGTAAAATAAACAAAAAAAGGGGTTTTAAAAGGTGTTTGTGAAATATTTTTGAATTTAATGTAAAATCAAAAATTTTTTGCAAAAAAAAAGGGGAATATGAAAAAAAAAGGTTAGTTTGTTTTTAATTTGATGATGAATATCTAAAAAAAGAAACATTTCCCTTTTTTTTTTGATTTGTAATCCCCCCAAAAAAAAATTTATTTTTCTTCAATTAGGGGACCTGTTTTATTAAATTTGCCTGGTCTGCCCAGTAATCAATAATTTTGATCCTTTAAAAAGTGATAAAATTTTTAAAAGAAATAAAAATACCTAAAAAACCTTATTTTTTTTTAAAACAAAAAAAAAAATTTTTGGAAATCACTAAAAGATAGTTAAAAATTTCCTTTTTTTTTCACTAATTTTCCCCTTTTTATTTTCTATTATTCATAATTGATATATTATTATTTATTCGGTTACCTGATAGTTTAAAAGACCAATTTAAATATAAAAAAACTTACCAAAGTTAAAAGACGGGTATGTTCCCACCTTACCTCTAGTTATTTTTTTTTACGAAATGAACAAACAATAAACCAAAATTATACCAATTTTTTAAACACTAATCACTAAAATAAGAAGGGATAATCCAAAAAAAAGGGACTTCGCTCTCATAAAATTATAATGTGTTGGTAACTTCCCCTGATTTATCAGTGTGTAAGTAAAAGGAACACATTAAATTTTTCGTGGAATTTTGTTATTGCGCAGAATCGGCGGGGCCAACTCACAGTTATTTTCATACTGGGCGGACATTTTTTTATCGAATGGGCCATAGCTTTTGGGGTTCCATACACCTTTTAAAATTCCTTGGGGTTGAACCCCGACACATATCCAAGGATGGGTTGATTCCAGTCAAAACTGTCAGACGAAAGCACCTTCAAATAAAGGAAAAGCATTACCAAATCCCGCTGGTTCAGAAGACGGATTTGCCCCCAAACCTTGCTGTTGTCTGCAAAGAATTTTAAAAGGATTCGGGCTTGGATTATCATAGGATCAAGTGCAGTTTTTTTTTAAAAAGGGGGTTTTTAAAAAATTAAAACCCCAAAACATAACATACAACAGTGTTATTGTCATATATATAATATAATGCAAGCTCCCCCAACCGTCTACTACACAAAGCACCAGTTTTCTTATGTTAAAAAAATGAAATCCAGGAATATTTTTTGGGAAAAAAGATATTTATTTTAAATTCAGTTACAAAAAAGCGCATTTTTTTGGGAAATCCTAAATTCAAAGCAATTAAAAACAATATGTTTGATAATTTGGCGAACATGCTGGGCATACTGTCTTACGTCTTCCTCCGTATCACTGTATGTTTAACCCCATAGAGCTTTTTGGGGGAAACCCAAATAAAATGGAAGATCAGAGAAAAAAAAGTTAAATTACTTTGAGTCCCAGTGTTATAAATTTGATTTGAAAAAAAATGTAATTAATCTCAATGATGACTCTGATAGTGAAACAGAATTAGATTTAGATATTTTTTTTAAAAAAATGAATTATGTATCATAATATAGGTATTTTTTTTTTAAAATTTTGCATTTTTTTAAAATTTCCCTTTAATTTTAAATTTTTTAAAGATTATACCCACCCAAATAAACAATAAATTATAAATTTTTTAAATTTTGAGCCCTCCCTATGTTCCCCCCTTTTTGTACCTACAAATTCGCAGTTTTATTGTTGTCGGCAGGTATAATCTATAAATGAAGGCAAACTAACACAAAAACTTTGGACAAACTATGAGTCCCCTTTTCCTTTAATAATGACCATCTAACATCATTATAATAATAAATTGAAACGCAGGTGATACAAATATGTTTTCCTCGTCTAAAAAGTTGTCGGTGTTTTTTTGCACCCACCATTACATTAAAAAAAAAGTTTTCTGTGTTTTGTACAAATTTTTTTAAAATATTTTTTGGACAATGTGGCGTGCACCACTTCTAACCTAATTTGATATTTAAAAAAACACGGAATTTTTTTGTATTTTTTTAAAAAGGGGGTTTTTTTAAAAAATTTTGGGGTTTTTTTAACTTACCCTCCTCTACAAAATTTATTTAAGTTGTTTTTAAAAAAAAATTTGACAAAAAGTTTTTTAAAAAAAAAGTAGTATTTGTTTCTTTGAAATATTTTTTAAAAATTTTTTTCCCCCCCTTTAAAATCAACCCTTATTATGTTTTTAAAAAAAAGTATTTACCCAAAAAAAAATTTAAAATATTATCCCGTTTTTTCATGAAAATTTGGAATTAAGTTTAACACCCTCCTTTTTAAAAAACTCTATTATCTAAAGGTAGTTTTTTAAATTTTTTTGGGGGGGGAAAATACCCCTTTTTGAAAAAAACCTTTAAAACTTTCAAATTAAATTAAAATCACATAATTTTGGGGGTTATTTAAATTGAAAAATAGGTATTGAATTCTTTTTAACATTTTTTTAATATATATATATATATATATATATATATATATATATATATATATATATATATATATATATATATATATATATATATATATATATATATATATATATATATATATATATATATATATATATATATATATATATAAAAAGTTTTATTATTTAGTAAAAGGGTAAAACAAAATTTTTTTAAAAAAAATAAAAATTTTTAAAAAGTTTCGGTCTCAGATGGGTTCTGAATTTTAAAAAAAAAAAATTTGGGTGTGATTAATTAAAAAAATTAATATGGGTAGATATTTTGTAGTCATTTTAAAATTCAAAATATCGTTTAAAAATGTGTGTTTATGTTGAATTTTAAAATGACTCGGAAAAAATTCCCCAATTTTAAATATATTAATTTTTTTAAAATTTTCACATTTTTTTTTTTTTCTTTTAAAGACCGGACCCTTTTGCCGAAAAGAATTTAAAAATTTTATTTTATTTAAAAAAAAAATTTTTTTTAAAAAAAAAAATAAAACAAAATACCTAAACAAGACAAAGAAAAGAAAACTTTAAACTTTTTATATATATATATATATATATATATATATATATATATATATATATATATATATATATATATATATATATATATATATATATATATATATATATATATATATATATATATATATATATATATATATATTTTTATATATATATATATATATATATATATATATATATATATATATATATATATATATATATATATATATATATATAAAAAAATTACTCCGTTTTTTAAAACAGTTAAAGAAGAATCCTGTTCTCTATGTTGTCCATATGATTTTCCCCAGACGCGTTTCGCCCGCCTTCGGGTCTCGTCGTAAAAAGGGGCACGGGGAACAACCCAGAAAAAGCTCAACATTAACAAATATCATTGTTCATCGGTAAGATATTAAACCCCCCCCCTTTTATGCCCTACGAAAACCATTCAAAAAAGTTGGCATCAAGTTTTACCCGGAAATGGGTAGTATATTTTTATTAAAAGGAAAAAAAAATTTCCCCCCCCGTCTCGGTGTTAACAAAAATATTCTCCGTTTTAAGACAGTTAAAAAAAACATCCCTTTTTCTATATTGTCCACTATGACTCTCTCCCTAGACCCTTTTTGCCCGCCCTCGGGGGCTCGTCGGAGGGGTGTGGGGTGCCTTGAACAACAAAAGAAAAAGCGTCAACTTATTGAACAAATATCATTGTTCATGGTAAGATATTAAATCCTACCTTTGATGCCCCCACTGAAATCCCCTTAAAAATTGGCATCAAGTTTTACCGGGGGGGTAGTATATATTTAAGGAAAAAACCCTACTGTCTCGGTTTTATCAAAAATATTTCTCCGTTTTTTTAAAAAAGTTAAAGAAGACATCCTGTTTTATGTTGTCCCCAGACCCCCCCTAAGCGTTTCGCCCCGCCACGGGTCTCGTCCCCTTTGGGCTGTGCGAGTGCACAGTGCCAGAGAGAAAAAACTCAACTTATTGAACAAAAATCATTGTTCATCGGTAAGATATTAAATCCTACCTTTTATGCCCTACTGAAATCACATTCAGCAAAGTTGGCATCAAGTTTTACCGGGTGGGTAGTATATATGTTATTAAAAGGGGAAAAAAACCCCACTGTCTCGGTGTATAGAGAACAGGATGTCTTCTTTAACTGTCTTAAAACGGGGGTAATATTTTTGTTCCCGGACAAGGGTTTTTTTTTTTTAAATTTTTTTTTTTAAAAAATATATATATATATATATATATATATATATATATATATATATATATATATATATATATATATATTTTATAATATATATATATATATATATATATATATATATATATATATATATATTTTATTTTATATATATATATATATATATATATATATATATAAAATATATATATATATATATATTTTATATATATATATAATTAAAATATTAATTTACCCATTTTTTTAAAAAAAAATTTTTTAAAAATTAAATATTAAATTTAATTAAAAAATGTGTGCTCAAAAATATTACTAATTTAATTTTGTAAATTTTTTTTTTTTAAAAATTTACCCCTTAAATTTTTTCAATGCAAAAAAAAGTAAAAAACCGGGTTTTTTTAAAAAAGCATCGAAATATTAGAAATTTAAAAAAATTGTTTTTTTAAAATAACTCCTTTATTTTTTTTTTTAAAAAAAGGTTTTAAAAAACCTTTTGTTGGGTTTTTTTAAAAGCTCTAAAAAGGGTTCTATTAACACTTTTTAAAAACCCCTTTTTTTTTAAAGGGGGAGTTTAAAATAAAAAGATAGTGCTCGTTTTGCCACACGTTTTAAACTTTTATATGCGACTTAATTTTGTCATAGTAAATTAAAAAAAAAAACAAAATATTTGTAATTCAAAAAGTTAAATTTGATTTTTTGAATTTTTTTTTATCTTCCTTTTTTTTGTTATTTTTAAAAAAGGATTTTTTTTTTTCTGAAATTTGATTTCCCTTCAGCCCCTTTTTTTTTTAAAATTAACAATTTAAATCGGTTAAAATTTTAGAATATATTTATGAAAATAGATAAGAGAATTGAAAAGGCACGACCATTTTATTGGGGTGTATTGGGGTTGTTTTCGAAGATTTTTGCTAAAAAAAAATTTGGTCAAACCCTTTTTTTAAATCATAACTCACCAAATTTTATTTTACCTACCTTTTTTTAAAAATTTTTGCAAATTTTTTTAAAAAAAATTATTATTATTTTTTTTTAGTAAAAATACATAGATTTTTCGGTATTTCCTTTTTTAAATTTTAAATTTTTGTTTATAAATAAAGCCCAAAAAACCTTTTTGGTTTTATTTCCCAATTAATTTAAAACCTTTTTATTGGGTTTTTTTTTAAAAAAAATTTTTTATTTACAGTTTTTTTAAAATGTTCTTATTGAGTTATTTGAAAAACCAAAAACGTTGATTTTATCGACGAAAAACCCCACTTTTGATCGCGAATAACTCGAAAAGGGGTGCAATTTTAAAAAAAAAACATGGAACATTTTTTGCTTGGGAAAATTTTTTTTTTTGTTTATTCCCGTCAAAATATTAAAACAATTTCCACCCGAGATGGTTTGGCAACTATTCTCAAGGTATAGTCCAAATTATACTCATTTGTAATGACGTCATTTTTTTTTATCTTTTTTAGTATTTCCAAACAGCGGTGGCAAAAATTTTGAAAAAAAAGGGTGTCGATTTTTCATTTTTTATTTTTGGTTTTGTAAAGTATCCGTCACTGTCAATCAAAAACATTGGTGTGTCAACTTGTTGTAATTTGAAAAACAAAAAAAAGGAGAAAAAGATATAATAGGTATAATGAACAAACGCAGCAATAATTTTAAATATATTGGTTTTTTTTTAATGGGAAAAAGGGAAAAAGTCCGAAACGGAATCGCCCCTTTAAACTGAGAATGTAAAAGCGAGTGGCAATGCACAAAATTTTTACCCCGACGATAGCAAAAATAAGGAAGAATGGGAAAAATTAGACCAGGGTTACGCTTCCAATATTTTCCCCAAACACCGCACCCAAAAACCAAAATTACAACATATTTAAAAATTTAATTGGGAAAAATTTATGCTATGTACGCCAGAAAAGAATATGTTATTGGCAACAATAAAACAAAAGTTTAGGGAAGAATTTAATATTTTGAATTTTCCATCGACCCCCAAGAAGATGGATCAAAAATAAGGTTCCGGTGGAAAAAAACTAATAATAGAAATTATTTAATGGACTTGCCAGTATTGTTATAAAAGAATTTTTTTTTAAGGGGGGGTATATAAAATAAAAATTTAGGTTCGGGGTTTTCTGAAGTTTTATTTACGAGACGTGGATCTTTGAAGGATCATTTCGTAGTACCCCGGCAAGATGATACCAAGCACTCGGATTCAAGAAAAAAAAGTGGAGGTAAAAAAATGTTTTTTTTTTTTTTTTAATAAAAACTGGTGCCTTGAAATCTTCAAATTTCGTCTGTTACATATTTTTTTCAGCTTATAAAAGTACAAAAAAATTAAAAAGTGGTCCAATAGGATAGTTTGGGAGCTATGATGGCCCTTCAAAGACTCCTGGGTCTCTCAAAAAAACGCAACGAAGCAATGTAAGAAATATATAAAAAAATTTTTTTTAACCACCTCCCGAGTCCTACCCCTGACGAGTCCTAGCAGTTTACGTTTGCGGGGGTTTAAAACTGTGTTATTAAATTAGGTGAATTGGGGGTTGGGGTAGGTTGATTAGGTTTGTTAAAAGGGTTTGACTTGTTTTTGGGTTAAAAAAAAGGTTTGCGAAAAAAAGCAAAGGTAGGAATTCAGGCGATGGGACTCTGGCGGATGGTTTGGGAAAAATTTCAGTGCAGCAATATATAGCATAGGAATGCAAAAAATTAATTTGACGTTTTAAAAAGGGTTATTCAGATTTTTAAGCTCATAATATTGCTTCGCGGGGGAATTTTTGGGAAATTCTCACTGGGGACCCCCATTTCTCCCCAAAAAATCCAAAAAATTTTTTTTTAAATTTTTTTTTAAAAAATTTAAAGGTTGGGCTTATGAGGGAATTTGACTGTAAGTACTATGTGCATGGAACATTACCTATTTCTGATGTTTAAAAAAAAATTTTAACTTATTTTTTAATAACGTTATTTGGGGCCCACCCCGGAACCAAAAATGGCTTCATCAAGGGGCGGATCTAATATTTAAAAGTGGTTTTAAAACGGGGGGTTATCAGACAATATGAACGGGAAAAAAATTGAAAACGGGTTTTAAAAACTCAGCTGGTTCCAATCTTCCACCAAAGTCATTAATAATCGGGGAAAACAATTTACCATTCTGGTTTATTAGAAAAAACCCCGAAAAAATTTGGGAAAAAGCAGAGACTGATCGAATGGTTGAATAAAGAGAACTTTAAATTTTCCAGAAAAGGCCAAAAATCAAAATAAATACCCAAAAAAACCCCTAAGAAAAAAATATCCAAAAAAAAACCTTTTGGCACAAAATTTTGCGACTGCCACCATCCATTCCAGTTTAATGCAATTGAAATGGTATGGTCGGAATGTAAACGAAAATACGATCAATTTTTTTTCCAACTTAAGGGGTCCCCTTGAAGTTCTGGCTAAGGGAAAGGGTTATAAACGAAATTTCTATAGATCAATGGAAAAAATATGTAATTCATACAAAAAAAGGGTTTGGGTTGGGAGGAATACGAGTGGGGATGCCTCTGATATTCCGCCACTTGTAATTGACTAACGCAGACGAGCGACGAAGACAATTTTTGTTTTTTGGGGACCTGACAAACGAGGGAATGATTGAGCTTTTTTTGTGCTTAAATTTTATTTCATGATCGTCATTTACGTATTTAACCTATCTTTTAAAACATTAACTTGGCAATGCAATATGTTTGTTTTTTTAGTTTGTATTTTTTTTTTTTGGTTTATATTTACATTTTGATGTTTAACATATTCATCCAGGCAGTTTTTTTTTTATAAACAAGTAAATTAAATTATGAGTATTTGAAATTTTCCCTGAGGTTAAAATAATTTTATACCATTCTTCCTATTATTCACAATTTTTGTAAGCTCAGTTTTGGACATCTACTGCTCGTTGTATTACACTCAATTTGAAGTGGGTTGCGCTTCAAACTTGTTCCTCTTCTAGTTGAAAAAAAAACCCAAAATATTTAAAATTATCTGTGCGTTTGTTTATTTTCATGATTAATCATATTATTGTTAATTTTAAAATTTGTTTAAAAAATAAATACTACAAGATTTTTTTTTTTTTTGAGATTTGAAAGTGTAAAAAGTTTTTTCCCAATGGCCGGTTAAACAATTTTAAGGAACCATTGGCCCTTTCCCGGGGGCTTCACGTTTTACTCCTGAGGGAGAGGAAGGCTCAGCAAAAATGCAACGAGTCCAATGGAGCTTTCAAACGGGAGAGCGGGGGCCCCACGTTCGGGGGGCGGGGGCCCCGTCTCCTGATCTGGGGGTCGCGTCAGGCAGGTAGGGGCGAAAAGAGCCGTATAGGGGCGAGAGACGTGAAGCTCCCCCTGTGAAAGAACCCCTTTGCGTTATTTGTTTTTAAATCTCCAAGTAGCCAATCAGATTGTTGTTTGGGCCCCTTTTTAAAATACCTTGTGCAAGGGGTTTCCCTTAAAATGTTGGTACAACCAGCCCTAAATCATCATTTGTTAATTTCTGAACGTATACAAAAAAAAAAACAGACTATAATTTTGAACCGACAGTAAATTTTCTAACCAATATTGATTGAAAAAAATGTCTAATTATTAATTTACGACATACTTTTTTTTTCACCTGGTAACGTAACTACAAATGAGTATAATTCCGACTATAAAGGCCCTTTGGTATGATATAGATTTTGATCCTTATATTCGCTACCACGTCAAAATTTCAAGTCATTCTATGCATTTTGAAAAAATTGCCAGGCAAAATGGCTCGTTTTCTGGACTATTTTCTCAACTTCTTAACTTTCAAATTATAGGTCCTCAAAGTTTTTTTTAAAATTTTATTTTATAAATATGGATAAACATGGGAGCATGAAACTTGTTACAGATGTTTAGGTTTTTAAAGTTGTCTTACAAAAATATTAGTAATCATCCACTACTCTGGAAAAGGGTTTAGATCTGTGACACTCAATGGTATTTTTATTGTATCTTTTTCTGGGGTTGGAAATTCGCAATTTTCGAAGTGGTTTGTGAAGGCTTTACTTAATTAGAAAAATTTTTGTCTCCTGTATTTTGTTCGTAAATTGTGCCTTTTTCGAGTAAAAAAAAAATTTTCTGCATTACAGTATAAGCTCTTTATTTGCGGGGTATATGTTCCGTAAATATGCCGCGAATACAGAAACCGTGAATATGAAATGGTAATTTATATTATTAACTTCAGGCTTAGGCAATGGTTTAAAAAGAATTTAGTAATTGTTTCTTGCTTGGCAGTTTTAAATAGCTTCTTCAATTCAGACTGATATTTAGCAGTGGCATTAGCAATTTGTCTTTTAAAAATAAGACTTTGTTCCATAGACAGACTAATTTTCATAAAGAAATCAAAAAGCACATTTGACATTTTTAAAACTTCACTTAGATTTTTCAAATTAAATGACACGTTTCCCGTGCTTGTTGAAGCCTCTTCTTCAATAGGCTGTGAATTTAACATTTTTCCTGTCGGTTTAAAAAACATCTTGCGATTCAACAACTTTGAATGTCAATTACTTTACAAAGGATATTCGATTGGGGACCTATTATTGGAATCCCCCTTTTATCAATTTTATGTACCGATTTCCCTTTGGCCGCGAATAAAAAAAAAATTTTTGTCCGGGAAAATAGGAATTTTTGGGACTTTTTTTTTTCCGCGAATAGTGAAAAGGAATGA
>JAHBCN010023587.1:0-12471 GCA_019359885.1 Listronotus oregonensis | reverse complement strand
TTTAAATTTGGGTTTTTTTTTTCTATACCAGCTACTCACAAATTTTTCCCAAATAATAATTACAAATATAAAAAAATTTCTTCAAAATTTTTGGTCTAACATGATACATATTAAAAATAAACCAAAGTAACTAACAAGGGGAATTAAAAAAAAAGTTAAACCAATTTCTTTTTCTTTTTTTGGGTTTCCATTTTTTTTTGAAATAATGAAACAAAAGCAAACAAAATCGCTAAATTAAGCTAAAAAATGCTATTACAATGGGTTTGAATACTAAATTTTAAAAGTTTAGTTTTGTTGTCGTATTCTTATTTAATAGAATATCTAATATATTTATATATTATACAAAAAACAAATTGATATTTATGGCATTTTTTAAAAAAATATAAATATATATATATATATATATATATATATATATATATATATATATATATATATAAAAAAAAAAAAAAAAAAAAAAAAAAAAAGATGTGTTTATTAAATCACGTTTTCAGTCATGCTGCACGACACCTATTTGGAATTGGAAAAAAGAGCTCATTCAAAATTTCCCTATCCGTGAACTAATGGGAAGCCATTTTTCATTAAGTGTGTTGTTGTAAGCAACTTCTGACTGTTTTTGCGAAAACCCTACATGGCGCACATTAACATCTTAGCCTGTCGATACTAAGATTGGTTTTTTTGAAATTACTTGACGAGATGGCGCTAGTTGCTTCTAACGTTCAGCTGTATTATGATACAGATGTTAAAAGGTAACTGGTTTACTTTTAGGGTGTCTACGGCCTACATTCGGTGTGACCACCCCCAAACAAGGGTGAAACACGTGTAATCGGATTGGCTGGACCCGGGGTTATCCATATATTTGGAGGCCTCGTAATTTTTTAAAAAAACCAACCTTGGGTTTTCCTACCCGGAAAAAAAAAAAAAAAAAATTTATTTTTATTTATATATATAATATATATATATATATATATATATATATATATATATATATATATATATATATATATATATATTTTTTTTTTTTTTTTTTTTTTTTTTGATGGATGAGATACTTTGCTCAGGTCCCGGTGTATGACTAGAGCACGAAATTGTGTAAAGAAGCCGAAATAATATGGTCATTTTCTTGTGTCTTGATCCTATACTGGGGTTTTTTACACAAAAATTTTAAGTTTATAAATTTTGTTAAGAAAAAGTTAGATTTTTAAACACATAACATATATATGGAAACTTTTTAAAACCATCTTCTTAAAAAATGCTTTCTGATTAAAAAACTATTATCTTTTTTTTTCTACAATATATAAATTAAAAAAAAGTTTTTTTCCCCAAATTTTAATTAGTAGATAAATGGTCTAAAGAGGGTTTCGAAAGAAATCTTGTAACAAATTTATATGTTGGCTCTTGTGGAGATGCATGACTATCTCAGGCCCTACAAAAATGAAAAATATTTAAAAAGGACAAATTTTAAAAAAAAAGCAAATTTTAAGATCCAACGGGGAAAGTTTAATTTTTTAGTTTTTGAGATATTAAAAAAAACTGACAGGGGGGGTTCCTATAAACCTGTAGCGTTTTTTAAATTTTTTTTTAAAATCTGTAAAAGTTTTTAAAATCCTTTTTATGTGAAAATCAATTCTTTTTTTTTTTTTTTTTTAACGTTTTGTTTATTCAAGATCATCATCAACTTTATTTTTTTTTATGAACCCATTTTGGGATTTTTGCTTTTTTCATAGCAGATGAAAAAAAGTTTATAATTTCTACAGTATACAAAAATAATTAGGGTAATAATCACAAAAAATGCAAAAATATTAATAATCTTCGCTAAAAACCCGCATCCTTTGGCCCCCCTTGAAAACATTGTGGGCTGTGTTTGTGGATAGAAACATTGGGATCAAATGGTTCCATGATTTTTTTAAATAATACATTAGTGTAGGATTGATTACAGCCCCAACTACCATTAATTAAAAATGCAGGGGGACCCCGGGCCGGGACACCCCTTGAAATGAAGAAAACCAAGGAGTACCAATGAATTAATATTTAAGGGGTGGTTCCTAATCTGTTTTAAGAAAAAAAAACATATGAACATAAATCCTAAACGTCCAACTTTTTAAATCGATGGAAATTAAAAAAAAAAAAATGTTTTTTTAATATTGGAATACCATTTTGATATCTTTATAAAATTTATGCATGACTTGCATCTGAAGGGAGGCTCAAACTTTTTTTTTTCAGTGACGTTTTTCCCAAATTTGAATTTTATATATTTTAAGGTTTAGATTTTTTTGGGGGGTTTTTGGATAAACACTTTTACATAAAACTTACCCGTGTTTTTTTAAAAAGCAAAATTTTTAATTAAAAAAAGTAAATTAAAAGTCACAATTATAAATGGAAATAGCCCGAAACAATAAATTAATAGTTGTATTCATTTAAAAAAACTCTTTACATGAACATATGTTTGATCTACTTTTTTTTTATTTCTATCGCTTTTTTTAAAAACAACGAAATAGCATCCTACAAGTAATTTTTTTACGCGGCAACTATTACCCTTTAATTTTCTGTTGTTGACGGGTTTATAAACTGATTTTTAGGGTGAAATAAAAAAATCAACCCATTGAGGGGGGGGGATTTTTTTGGCCACGTTAAGGTCCTCCGCGACCTATCCAACGATTATATAAAGAGTATTTTAAAATTTAACAACGTACCAAAAAAAAATAGGAGTCCCTAAATGTACCCATTTAATGCCTTAACGCAATTGACACATCTTTAATTTAAAGAGTTCTTCTTAAGAAAATTAATAGGCTTCCGGGTCCTGGAAAAAAGGGCCAGGGGAATATAAAAATTCCTCCCCTTTGGTTTTAAAATTGCGGGTTTTTCCCCCATAGATGATTTGAAAAATTTTTAAGGATTCCGGAAAAATTTGATTTATTCGTAAAAAAAATTTTTGATGAAATGGGTTTTTAAGGGAACCACTGAAAAAAGTTTAGGCTCTAAGAAAATCCCGGGAATGCCTGTACTTTTTGAATATGATATGGATCCACAAAATTTTAACCAATTTTTTTTAAAAAAAATTGATTAAAAAATTTGATGCGCTGGCAAAGTTTTTTTATTTGTCCAGAATGTTCGCGTTTTTTTTAAACACTACTTTTCTATTAATGTTTGATTTAGATCTACCCCAAGTACGTTTTCCGTTCAAAAGTCTGTAAATATTTGAAAAGGTTTGGTTATTTGGAAGGAATTTCGGTTTTTTTTCCTCATAAATAACTGGTTTTGGGCATTCCCGTCTGTGGGTCCCCAAAGATTTCTGATATTTTCCTATAAAAAAGAGCCAAAAAAAAAAAAAAATTAAAAAATTAAATGGAAAATTAGAATTGAAAAAAAAAAAACCCCAAACTTAAAACACCAACAACCATTATTTTGAGACTAAAGGGTTTAAGAACAATTTATTCCAGGCTACCTAAAGTGTATCCAGGCCAATTTTAGAAATAATAATAATAGGTATTGGTACGAAATTAATGTTTTTTAATTTTATTGTTTTAAAAAAAAGAGATTTTTTTTACGAAAAAGTGCCAAAAAAATCCCCCCAAAAAAAATCCAGTGTTATACCTTTTTTTCTTAAAAACATAAAATTCAAATCCCGTAAGGACGCCAATAGAAAAGTTAAAAAAACATACGTCAGAAAATACCTCTAAATTCATGGTACATGCATCGAATTTCAAAGATATCTAAAATGATATTCCAGATATTTAAAAAAAAATTTTTAAGGGAAAATTTTTCCACTCTGCATTTAAAATTTAAGAGGTTTTGGTCCCAATGTCCTTTTTTTTTTTCCCAAATAAGTTTAGAAATCACTTCCTTAAATATTAGCATAAATTAAGGAACATCCCGTATTTTTTTGGTTCCGGAACATTCTGCGTCTAACGGTACTAAGTTTTGATTTTCCAAAGGTTTTAAAAAGAAAATTTTTAACACCCCAAAAAATTGGACTTCCATTGCTTTATTTGTTAATTGTTACAAATTTTTTAGTGTTTTCTAACCTTTTTTAAATGATAATAAAAAATATTCTAAAAAAACGGCCCCGATGTTAAATATCGATGCTAGGCTTGCTAAATACATTTTTGTTGTTTAAAATTATTACAGCTTCTTTGAATTTTTTTTTCTTCCAGTGGGGTTTCTTTATAAAATTTTTGCTTCCACCTTGTTTCGGGGTTGTTTTGACCGCTGTTCGGAATTCCGACTTCGACGTTTCACCTCGTTCCGTATTTTTTTGTGTTCTTTAACTCTAACTTCAAGTGGTCTCTTTTTTCCCCCCATATGTATACCTCACCACATTCAGGGGGGTTTTGGGAGATACAGCCTTATTTGAAACATTGTTGTCTGGCCTCGTCTTAGTAAGAATACTTCTTAGATTAGTTTGGGGTTTAAACGCCGTTTTAATATTATTTACTGCGATTCTGCGAATCTTTCCGAAGTTCCTTTAATATATGGAATTGTCATAAATATTTGGGTCAGTCTGGTCTTGGTTCAAATTAGAGTTTTTGTCTTATTTTGATTTTTTTCGATTGTTTCCTTTATTACCTCTCACTGTATCCGTTTCTTAAGATCCCTAGTTATGTTATCCATTTCCTCTTGCAGCGATTCCCCACTGTTACAAAAGGCACTGCACGATTATATAAAGTACGAAACCCCTGTTTGGTTTCGTTAGAGTGGTTAAATTCGGTTTAAAAATTGTCCAGTGTGGGTAGGCTTTCTGTATACCGAGGTTTGAATATGACCATTATTTGTTTAACTAGAACGTCGGGAAAGGTGGGCCGGTTTTCTCCTTCTCCATTGTGAATTTAATAAAAGGTGGGGAAAAGTTTTTTTAAGAAACCTTAAGTTCTTCGTCATTACCTGTCCAAAAAAAAAGTATCGTTAAATACCTACCCAAAATTTTTTGGTTTTAAATTTGGGGCAGTTTTAATTGCATGTTCCTCAAACCATTCCATATAGATTTTTTACCACTGGGGAGAGCGATGAACCCATGGGAAGCCCATCATCCTGCGCGTAGAACTCATCTTTACCTGAAAATAAGAACTACGGAGGCAAACCCCCAACAACCCATCACTCCATCCAGGGCAGGGTGGTGCGTTCACAGTGTTTTATTTTTTAAGTTTGGGTTTGGGGAAATGCTTAACGATTCTTCTACTGGTACGTTTTTTATAGACTTTCCACATCAAAACAACAAAAGTATCGTCTGGCCCTATTTCTACATTTTTGAGAATGTCAACAAAATGACTAGGTTTTTAAAAAAAGATGGAGACTTACCGACCAGTGGTTTAATTAGGTCTAAAAGGGTTTTGCCAGTGCAGTCGGGGCGTTTCTAGAACTGGTGAGGGGCCCTTTAAAGGGTGTACTGTCCTTGTGTGTCTTCGGTAGTCCATAAAGATGAGGAGGTTTACTGTTATGTGGAGTTTTTTTCTTGTTTCATCGGTCAAAAATTTTTGTATTTCCGGGGCCTGTAAATTTTGTTCTCTATGGATGCTTTTGGGGTCTTGATCAAGAGATCTGTATTTCCCCTTTTCGAAGAACTTCATCTTTTTTTTGATCGAAATGATTGCACCATAACACAGTGGCTTTCCCCTTTGTCTGCTGGAAGAATTTTGATAGTTTTATCTTTTTTAAGCTCTTTAAGAGCTACTAATATTTTCATTTATATTGGTGGAGTTACTTTTTTTTGATTCCAAACCGTCTAACTTTCCATCGAAATTCTTCCGCATCTGGCCCCCGGAGTCGTATTGTTTCTACACTGCTAATCATCTCTAAAGTCGGGGGGTTTTTTTGGGGGTATAGCAAAATTTTGCCCCTCCCCAAAAACATTCTTCTGTTTCCAAAGACAATTCCAAAATTAAAGGAACTTGAAAAAAAATTTGCAGAACGCAGTAAGTATAATATTAAAACGGCGTTTAAATCCCAAACTAATCTAAGAATATTCTTACTAAGACGAGGCCAGACAACAATGTTTTAAATAAGGACGTATCTACCAAATTCCTTTTAAAGTGGTGAGGTATACATCGGGGAAAAAAAGAGACCACTTGAAGTTAGAGTTAAAGAACACAAAAAAAAAACGGGGAAGAGGTGAAACGTCAAATGGAATTGCCGAACACGCTTGGTCAAAACAACACCGCATAAAGGTGGAAGCAAAAAAATATTTTTTAAAAAAACCCCTGGGGAAAAAAGGAAATTCAAAGAACTGTAATAATTTTAAACAACAAAAAATTTTAAACCCAGCATCGTATTTCGCATCTGGCAGCCGTTGCTGAACCGTGAAAAGTCGGTCAAGCCGGGGAAAAAGGAAAGTATATAAGTCTAGCTTTTGGGAAAAGTTTTTGTTTCCTTAAAACGGTTGGGGAAAATCATTATCCAAACGTTGTGTAACAATTAAAAATAAAGACAATGGAAGTCCAAATTCTAGTGTTATTAATTTTCTTTAAAGAATTTTAAAAAAAAATTAAATTTGACATATGGTACTGTTTGGGGGCAGAATGTTTCCCGTAATCCAACAGATATCTGCAGATTCAAGCGGCCGGTCTTAGACTATAAGGGCTGTTTTAAATTTTCACAGTTCTATAATTCACAAGTTTAAAAAAACCTGTTGTTTTCTTTTTGGGTTAATGTCTGCGTAACTGTTTAAGGCTGCATCGAATTTCCATTGTTTTCCAAAAAACCTTACAAGATATTAAATTTCTTTTGTTGGTATAAAACAAAGCCATTTTAAAAATTACCATTAACAATCCGTAATAATTAAATATGTGGTAATGTCAATTAATAAAATCAACTTTTTTGAAATTTGATAGTTTTTCTTTAAGAAGTATAAACATGTTATACATCAATAAAGAGAAATTTTTGGTTTGTCTAAATATAAAATTTTAAAAGGCCCGGACCCCTTTAAATACCTAACAAGATCCTCTAAAAATTTGCCTTTTAACCCTTTTTTTTAAAAAATTTTTTTATGTAGCCTATGAGACCTAATACATGCCCCCAAAATTACCCGCACTGGGGATGAATGAAAACCAAAAAAATTTATTGGAAGATAATTTTTAATAATTATCATGTTTATTTTAAATATTTATACTTATATTTTTTATAAAAAAACAATATTGAAACAAATCATGGTCTTTAGATAAGTATTTATTAATTTCCCCCTTTTTGGCAACTAATGGCCATCTGTTGAATAAATTTGCTATATATATCACCCAAAAATTTTGCCAGCAAAATTACCTTTTTAACTTTCCCCAAAAATTTTGTTTAATCCGTCTTTCTGTTGTTTTCTGTTTTTTATTAGCCTAATTTAAGTGACCACGTTTTTGATGCCATTTTTTTTTTTCCAGAAAAAATGACATTTTTTGTTTATTTCTTCATAGTATAATGTGTCGTTTCTTTATTTTATTGTTTAATGCACATTTTATTTTTAGAAAAAAATATTTGTTATTTTTAGGATATTTTCGATTTTATAAAATATTTTATATATTAAAAAAATATTCGTTTATGACTTTAAATAATAAATATGAATTAACCAAATTTTTATATAATTAGTTTTTTGTTTCTTGGCCAAGTATAAAGTAATATATTTTTTTAATGGAAGGAATTTTGCATAATATAAATATAAATTAGTTTATTTTCTAAAGTCAATAATAATGCCTTATATGTGATAAAATTTTTGATATAAGTATTTGCATTTACGTTATTCCAAAATACCAGTAGCGATGTGATTTTTTTTTTGTATTTCGTATCTTTATTCCCCAATTTATTTAAAATCTCCTTTTCGCATAAGATTAAATATATAATCTTAATAATCCTAAAATTTTAATGTGGGCTCACTTAATTAAGCATTTAAACTGTGGAATTATTTATTTTTATACAAATATTTTACCTATCAAGCATATATACAGGATGTTTCGTTATTGTTTCGAATTTTACTAACAGACTCCTTAACTGAAAAAACAAAAACAAGTTCTTATACACATCATATGCAATAAACTTTTTAATTTTTGGTGGTGGTAAAATTAAAAGGAAAAAATTAAATTATACTTTTTTTACAAATGTGGATAAACATAAACGCATGAAATTTGAGATAGGTGTTTAGGTATTTTTAGGCTTTTTTCAACAATATTTGTGATCATTTGCTATTCTGAAAAAGGGTTGGAATTTGCAACCCTCAATGCATTCTCCATTGTAACTTTTTGTTTGAGGTTGGAAATTTTCAATTTAAGAAATGGCTTTTGAAGGCTTAGCCTACATAGATTTTTTTTGTCTAGTGCAGTTGGTTTGTAAATTGTGCCGCGCCGTTTTCAAGTAAAAAATTAAACACATATTAACAAAACAAAATCAGCATGCCATACAATGTTACAATAAAAAAACCATTGAGAGTTTTAGCTTTCAATCCTTTCGTAGGGTACCAAATAATTACAAATATTGTCGTAAGAAAGCTTTGGAAAATATAAAAATTCATGCCAAATTTCATGCATCTATATTTTTGCAATAATAAAGAAATATCGTGTATACTTACCACCTTAGCTTGACTTTCACGGAAATCCCCACTAAACATTGCCTTCATAACATCACACCGGGCAGCTAACATAGATTTGTGAGCGGTACAGGCACCATCATCTAATTCAAAAATGACGTCAGCAAAAAGACCTTGGTCCAGACAAATATCTTGAAATCTTCTTTTTAAAAAAAACTCATAGTTTTCGTCAGGGGGATCAGGTGCAACGAAAGGGTGCTTAGTTAGCAAAACTAAAAGCTGAGGTAATTCTAAAAATTCGGCAGCTTCTCTTGTTTCCTTAAAAAAAAATATGCATTACAAATATTGTTGCGAACTTTACAATTTTTTTAGATAGACACTGTTAATCATTAAAAGGGTATCTGGGATTCCTGTTGAACCTAGCATCTGTTTTTTTAGACTTATTTCCATAAAAGGCTTAATAGCGGTTATAGATACGTTCTTATTAAAACCTTTTTTTTTATATATATATATATATATATATATATATATATATATATATATATATATTATATATATATATATATATATATATATATATATATATATATATATATATATATTGTATGATACCAATCATCTTAAAAGACTATAGCTCGTCTATATTTATTGGTTAACGTTCTCCTGGGGTTTTTTCGTTATTTGGTTTTTTTCTTATTTGGCAATCAGAGCAACCTCTTATGAATTTTTTCACGTCTAAGTGCGTTTTGTCCCCATAATGTCTGATTTTTATTCTGGCGTATGATCTAGCAAATCCTAGATGTCCTAACAATGATTCACAATGTAATTGTTGGAGAACTTAGTGCTTGAGTACTTGTGAAGTTACTATTTGTCTTAACTTTTAGAATTGCTGGTTTTTTGTACAAGACGCCATCTTTAACTTTCAATTTTTTTGCACATCATTTTAAATGCAAATTACCAAAATGTTCGTTTTTACTGCCTCCAATAGGTTCAAAACGACGCAATCTCCCCTTTAAGTCCTTTAATGTTCCCCAAAGGTAGACCTAGAGTAGGTATTTTATTAGCATCCCCTTTATCTGACTTTGTAGCATTCATGTGTGGCTGTCTGGATGTCCGTCGACATCTTGGTTACATTTTCCAGCCTTATAACTTATTTCTTATTTAAAATCTTGTAATTTAATGCTCCCTCTGGCCAAACGACCTATAATATTTTGTACATAGTGTACATAGCATAATTATAAACTCGGCACCCACGTTATCTAGTACTTAGGATTCATACAATCACTTGTGGACTGACAAACCGATAAAAAATGCCTTTTACATGTAAATGTAAGTAAGATGTCTATTTTATGTAAGCACAAAATTTTCTTACTTATATTTGAATAACTAAACTTAATAGTCGGTACTTTTTGCCAAATAAATTATTTTAGTAAAATCCTGCTCTTACCTCTAAATTTAGTGCGCTACGATCAACAGTGCCGGTATAGGCAAACTGTAAACACTGTTGCATAGCACTCGGTGTTACCAATTTTGATAATGTTACCACAGTTTGTCCTTCGGGCTGCACATTTCGTATATATTGAAAAGCTGGATGTTCTAATTCCCTTGCTGTTGGCAAAGCTTGGCAACTGGCTCTTCTTTTACAAGTTTTTTGTTCAGCTCTCACAAGACATTCAGTTTCATCCGCAAAATCACCCAAAGAGCTTACCTTAAAAAATGAAACAAAAAAAGAATTATTAGCGTAGGTGATTATCTTGTTAGTAAACTTTAAAAATATCATAGTATTATTTTTTAAAGGCAATCTTTAACGTGAAATTAATAGCGTTTTCTATATCTAAATTAGTTGTCCTTCACTGCAATAATTGTGTCCCAATTGGACATAAGCAATTTTTAATTATATAAAAAACACTAATTTTTGTTTACATTTGCAGGTTAAATAATAATTTTTAATATTGAGCTTTAAATACTATATTCCAATATAGGTTTGCAAAAGTCATCAAAATCGCTGTTATGTCCGATAAGTAAAATGTTAAAATTTTTATTCCCAAAATAATATATAAGATAAAATATATTTTTTTGGCTTTGGAATAGAGGAATCCACAGAAATGTTTTTGTTTTTTATAATTTTAAATTTAAACTACTTAACCAACAAAGAAAAGTCATCAATTGAAATAAAGCAGGTATTCTTTTAACATAATAACTGTTATAGAGTCACTGATATTAATTATTGTTTCGTTTGTCTTGCGCATTGTATTTTAAAGCAAGTTAAAATTAAACGTAACTACAAAAATCTGTAGTTGATTAATTGATTTACCCACTCGATCACTTAACTATATAGACTATATAGACTTTAAACAACTCCAAACAAAAATTAAATTGAAATTTGGTGGGCCGGATCGATCGCGTGCCATTTTCTATTGGATAGGCAACTTTTTCTCTTCTCTTTTCTATTCTCACTAAAAAAAGGCACAAGCGCATAAAAGTACCTTTGCAACTTTTTTATAATAATATTTTGCCACATTCACACACATTAAATTGTCCCGCAAAGGAAATATATTAATAGAAAATGCACACCTTTGTTCCTGACAATTTTCGTATGTAATTTAATTTTTCCTTGGTGTCTTTAAATCACCCAATTTATATTTACCTATTTCTTGCTTAACATGTTTTTAAATTTAGTCCTTAATTCTGCATATTATAAACTATTTTTAGTTTTAATTTAAAATCATATTTTTATATTTGCTTTTGATTTGTTTACCAATTTGCCTCAAAACCTCCAGTCAAGATATTGAGAGACCTCAAGAGAAATAAAATTATTTGAAAAAGAAGGGCATTCCCTCGTTTGATCTTAAGCCTGTAAACCAGGGAAACATTTGTTTCTTGTTTCGACAAAACAAGTCAACTATTCTTGGCGGCATCACTACTAATGCTTGATAATTAAAAGTAACCCCTTTTACTCACTACTAGGGAATTAATGACACCATAAAAGCTTTAAACAAATTACTTAGTAATTAATGTTTAAATATGTCAATAAACAGTTTATAACAAGACAAAAAATGTTTACAAAACAGTAGTTTATAGTTTTTGTATATTATTTAAAAAGATAATATTTGTGGTAATATCTGTATTACAGATGGATATACAATTTTGTAAAAAATACTTATTTCTTTTAATAAGCATTTTGAACATTTAAAAAAAGATATAATATATATATATATATATATATATATATATATATATATATATATATATATATATATATATATATTTTATTTTTTTTTTTTTTTTTATATATATATATATATATATATATATATATATATATATATATATATATATATATATATATATATTATATATATATATATATATATATATTTTTTTTTTAAATTATTTTTTTTTTTATTTTTGGGTGTTATCATTGGTGTTTTGGCCTTGGACTTTACACTTTTAAAGGGGTGTAATATCAAACTGATTATCTTTAAACATTAAATTATCCTTATGCTTACCATACTCGAATCACTAGTGCTACGAGCCATTAAATCGACCGTTAATAAACGGTAAAATGCTCTACTACTGGCTGCAAGTACAAAACGGTGAGCAGGAAATCCCATGGATCCAACAACAAGTACCAAATCGGTATGTGCACGGCTCAACCATAACAGACGCAAGTGTTCCGAATATGAACTAGGGCTAATACGCACATCAGGCTTTAGCGGTGAAGGTGGTTTAAATGGGCCAAAAAAAAACATAAATATAAACTGGTTTGTGACATAAATGACCCATAAAATTTGAATAAATAACATTTTTATTTATTTATACGTACAATAAAAGGTAACCAATAATTTTTTTCAGGAATATCATTCAAAATTTTCATCACAATCATCTGAGGGCGGAAGAAAACCAATTCTCAACAACAATTTTTGGTTAATGTATGGGCACGAATTGTTGATAATTACTTCAAAGGCCCATTTTTT
>JAHBCN010023586.1:0-12503 GCA_019359885.1 Listronotus oregonensis | reverse complement strand
TATCGCAAATAATGGTGGAAAAAATTAACGCCACGGTCTTTTTTGCAATTTATATATCTTTTAATAAATTAAGCAAGAAAAATACACCTTTTTTGTCTCATGATATTTTTCCTATCTTGCTTCGTTGTCGAAAAAAGAAATTAAACCAATCCATTTAACCACTTTCTGTTAGTAAAAAAGTCACATGTGAAATTTAATTTTTGAGGTTTTTAAATGGGGTTCAGTGACTTACAATTAATAAATTGGTGTTAATTTTTTTCTTAAAAATCAAGCAAGATAGGAAAAAATATTAAAAACAAAAAAGTGGTATTTTTAGTTGCTTAATTTAAAAATATTTTAAAATTTGCAGGTCAGTGGCCTAAATTTTTTAATTTTTTTTTAAGTTATACCTCGGGACGCCACTGATCTTATTAATTTTAACTTAATTTGGCATAAATTAGGCCCTTGTAGAAATAACACTAAAAATTTTAAGAAAATCGGCCACTGAGTATTATTTTTTTAAAGTTTAAAACTGAAACTATGAATTTTCGGAGCCATATTCATCAAAACTTTTTTTGTATTTTAATGAGGCATTACCTCTTAAAATATGCCCGCGCATTTTTTAAACACCTTATATGTAATGAAAAACCAAGGCAAATAAAAATACAATTTAAACTATGTAAGTATACCTATATGGGTATATAATATATAGGTAGAAAAAGTTCAACATAATACTTTTAAAGCCCCCAAACTTTTATTTCCTTGTTTGATAACATAACAAAGTTACTAAACAGTTTCTTAAATCTTTTTTATACTTTGAATGTAGTCCAAGGTTTATTTAACTTTATGGAACAGTTTTAGTTTAGCATTAAGTTGTCAGCTGCAAACCACACTTAGCCAAGGTACGGATTCTCTGTAATATAAAAGCAAACCTTATACGGCTTTAGCTGAAGTGATTACTAAGCTTGGTCAGCAAAAAGAAGAACATTTGTATTTAAAATTGTTTTTGGTTACAAAGAACTTTAAAAACAACTCGCAAAATTATATTATTAATTGCGAATATAAACAATGTTTCAGTTAGTTTTCTTTGGGATACTCGCCCTACTACTTTTTGGAAAACGGGACCTCTTCGGTCCATGTCCCGGAGTATAACAAGCTGACCCTGTTCAGTCCTATTGACCCATATGAACTTGCAGATTGCCTGCAACAAAAAAGAAGAGAAACTTTCAAAAAAAACAAAAAACAAAAAATAAAAATATTAATTAAAGCTTTGGTGGCAAGTCGGCCACCGTTGTCAAGGTGAAACTAAAAATTAAACTAAATTTTAAGAAATTTTTGCTCTAAAAACTAAAGAAATTCTGATTTTATGTTGACGTTTTGTCATAAATGACATTAGGTTATTTGACTCGTATATGTACAGTATTCAAAAAGACAAAAATGGGTGGTTTGGTGTGTTAATTGATTCTAAGTTTACCTGAATTTACTTCAGCATCAAACACAGGTAACCATGGATTATTTAAAATCACAGATATTGATGCTGCATATTTACTTTATTATAAAATAAATGCACTCTCCTCTATTTTACGTTTTTTTGAACAAGTTTCCTTTGCTAAAATGCTAGAGGCATTCCAGTTTATTATGTGGTAATTATCAAATGCGCGTTGACAGGTTTTTGATTTGTGAAATTCTGTATTTCTAATGTATGTTTTATGCTCTTTCATGCGTTTGGCTAGTGGTCTGGAAGTTTTACCTCTATAAAGTTTATTACATTCACAAGGAATCTTATAAATAACATTTTTTGTGTTTTCGTTTATACTTAATGATTGTGTTTTTCTTACTTGAGATTCAATAGTGTTTTGTCTTTTAAAGATAGTACGAATATTTATATATATTATTATATATAATTTATTACCTATTTGTTGAATTTTATTTGATAAGCCAGGAATATATGGTAAAAATAGATTTGTAATAGGTCTATTTGGATTTTGTCTTAAATTTGGTTGTTTTCATTTTAGAAAGTAATTGTTTATAAAATCAAGAGGTTAATTATTTTAAACTAAAATATCTGTTAAAAATTATTTTTCGTTTTATTTGTTTTGCTTAAAACAAACTATTTTAATTCTAACAAAAAGACTTTTTACAACTCCTTTTTTACCATTATTGGGTGATGAAAGTTAAAATTTTTTAAGTATCTGTTTGTATGTGTAGGTTTTCGGTAAATTTTGCTTTTAGAATTATTTACATCTTTTTTTATTAGAAAGGAAAAGGAAGTTGTGAGTTTTCTTTTTTTTTTCTAAAGTAAAATGAGAAGTGGGTTCTTGGGTATTAATGTGTGTTAAAAAATTATTTAGTCAATTTTCGTTATGTTGATAAATATAATAAAAAAGGATCTAAAATACTATTTTGTGTAAAAGTATTATTATTTTTTAAAACATGTAATATAATAATCTCTTAATACATTTAGTGGTATTAATATTTATTTGTAAACTAATCATTACATAAAAAATATATTATTTTTACCGAAGTTAATTATTACATGTTTTTATTCCTATTGAAAAAAGTAGTAAATTGTTGTGACCTCCTAATGATTTGTATTGTTTTTTTTTTTTTTTTGATAGTGTCAAATTTGGTTTAATCTTAAAAAACTTTTACAATGCAATTTGCTTTAAATAAAAACTTATTAAAGTTTTTTTTTTTAATCTTGAGACAGTCCACGAAGACTAATGCCTAAGTACTAACGTACCGAGGGAGTTTGTTTACACGGGACTTAAATTTTTGGAGATTGGGAGGAGAAGGAAAAACTTCTGCGGGCAGCAGGTTCCATAGTCTTGACACTCTAGGGATGAAGGAACGAAGAAAGCGGGGCTTCTCTAACTGAACTGTAAAAGGATGCATAAAAGTTGCACTTCGTGTTGCCCTGTTGGGAGCTGCCAGAGAAGGAATTATACTGGCCAACTCCTCTGAGCAGAAGCCGTGAAAATACCTATAATAGAGCGACAGATCCCCTACAGCTCGACGGTGGGCAAGAAGAGAAAGCCTTTCTGTCAGCGTCGGATCATTAATAAGACGAACGGCCCTTCTTTGAATGGAGTCCAGAATGCTAAGTGTTGTAGGGGACGCCATTCCCCAGACATGAGAACAATATTCTAAAGAGGGTCTGATTTGGGATACATACAGAGTGTACAGATTGGAAGAAGAGAAATATTTTCTGGCTCGGAAAGAAATCCAATCTTTTTTGAAGCTGCCGAACCTATGGATGAAATGTGTTTGTGCCAGTTGAGGTTATTCTCAAAAGTAACGCCGACAAGATTTATTAATAAGTTTTAATTTTAAGATTAATAAGTTTTAATTTGCTTTTTAACAAAAATAGTATTACATCCTTATTTAACAGTGCATGCAAGATAAACAGTTTTTGTCAAAAATTAATCACATATTTGTTTATGTGAATCCTTGCACAGAAAATTGTTTTTAAAATATTGAACGAAAAGGACATTTTACTAACCGAAAGCAAATAAAGCATTGTCAGGTATTTCAAAGCCACATTGAGTTTACTTTGATGTTGTGGGGCTGCCACAAATTTTCTAAGTGTTGTTAGTAGTTGACACGTTAACACCACTTCGAAACAGTTTCATAAAGTTAAATAAACCTTTGTACAAAGTTGGAATATAAGCACAATTTTAATAAAGTCAAAACTTTGCAAAGGTAGTTCTGTTGCGGTAAGTATTTACGAATAAACTTTGGAAACTTAAAGCCCATTTTAGAAACGAGGCTTAATGTAAACGAGGACAAAAAATGTATCCTGGGAAAAAATTTGTATTTTGTTAAATACCGATATAAAAGCTTGTTAAACTTTTGATTATATAAATGGGCAAAAGAAGACTTTTTGTTAAAATAATTTTAGGCAAATATTTTTTACAGGGTTGCCGATGCATGTAAAATATAAGCTGCAAGCTACCTGTAAATACAGTAACGTGGTAGTAATGTAGTAACAGCTAAACAATAGACTGTACGTGGTATATGGTAATGATATATTACATACCTATGAGGAAAGTTTCATTAATGTCGAGAGATTAGTTAGTTCTGGTTCTTCTTCTTATTCTTTTTCTTCCTGGGGCCATCTTGATTCATTACCGGAGGGATGGAGGTAAGTAAAGCGGCATCGTCATTAGGCATGCCGGTCATAGTTTTAAAAGTAACACGCGAGCTGGTCAATTTGCTGGCACAATACTGGTGATATCGAGTGCTACTTTGTAGTATACTCTTTTACCACGAAAACATCCAAAATCCACAGTCAATCAAGCAAAGAACTGAAACGCTTCCTTTATTGGACCTTCAAAGCTAGTTGCACACATTCGCTTGGCAAATATGTGGGTACAATAAAGGATTGGGTGACAGAATAATAGCGAAAAAAATATTTTCTTTATTATGATACTTACATTTTTTTAAATAATTAAACATTTTTTTTACCTATTAGTTATTATTTATTTTGTTTAATTTTTGCACAAAATAGGATTAATAACTACGAAATATTTACATATATCATTTTTTATGAACCTAATTTGACTTAAATGCTATTTTAATTAAGGGTAAAACTAAATCTCACGGGTTAAGAAACATTCTCTTTTTACCCCTCTTAAAATAAAATATTGTTTTTTTTTAATAAACATTCTTTATTTGTTAAAAGCCACTAAAAATAAGAGTAAAAATTATATATTCCTAACGAAGACCGTCCAAAAGATAGACTTTCTCCCTATTTACCCCTAAGGGGATAAATTTTCGAACAAGATTTAAATAGGACCACCTTAGATCCTCCTGAGTCAAACAAAAATAGGGTCAGAAAAATTGACCTCTAAACTCCGGAGTAATTGTCAAACATACAAAACAAATACATACGGGCAAATTAAAAACCTCCTTCTTTTTTAAGGTCGGATAAAAAATGGTTTTATTTCTCCTATAAATAATTTACTTAGGTATCTCTTTTTCGAATGGTAATGATGGTTGTAACTTACCTCCATGTGGTCAGCCCGCGTGTTACTTTCAATAATACGAATGGGCATCCCGAATGGCGATGCCGCGTGTTACTTACATCCATGCTTACCGGAGGCAGCGCAGCCTCTCCCATAAGTCTTGTTCCTTCTACAAGTCTGTAAAACCCCAAGACTGGTTGGTTGATATATTCCTGTGGGCTCATTTTCGATCGCCCAAATGATGCCAGTCTTTTGTGATTTAACGCTTTATATTCGCAGAATATATGGTAGGTTGTTTCTTCCCCCTCGTGGCACATTCTGCAACTTGGATCCCCATTGAATGGTTCTATCTAGTGTAGGTGTCCTTTTAGATTATCGTGGTCTGTTAGCAACCCTACTGTTAAGCGAAGTCTTTTCCTACTTTATCTGAGTAGTTCTTCCTTCGTTCTTTCGGATGGGCTCCTTATGAAGCTTAGTTCTGGTTAGTTAGTTAGTTAGTAAGTTAGTTGTAAAGATAGCAGATTTCTTTTGCCTTAAGCCTTTAAAAATGCAAGCGGCTTATTATATTTTGAAATATCAATCCTTTTTCTTAAATCTAGAATGGCTCATATCATGCTTTGGATAGCCCAGAGAGTAGAGGACTTTTTTTGCTTTGCCATGTTACTAAAATATTCCATTAAGACTGTCTTTGACGCAATACTCTTAGCATTTTTTCTAAACTTTAAAAAGTTAACCACAACTAACTAATCTCTTGAATGAAATACTTTCCCAATCGGTATGTTATATACTATTTTTCCTTTAACGTTAAGTTTCGTTTAATAAAGTTGACCATAATAACACACTAATAACCCTTAAAGTTAAAAAACACAACATTATATACATATATGTGCCTAGACGTCCATAAAACTAATACATTTTTCTTTCTTTACTTGTTGATTTCTAAATTTTAGCCAAAATTTAAAAACTTAGAAACCTCTGAATTGTTAAAGCAACCCAACATCTCCATCAAGTATTGTTAAAGATCTTATAAAAATGGTTGTTGATACCAACCAAAATAAAGCATAAATTAAATTTAAAACTTAACTAAAAACTTTTGATTTTTGTACCTAATTTGATCGTAAGCAGAACACTGAAAAGTAAATAAGTAAAAAAATTATTAATATAATTAAAAGCTTTTGTGTATAGAAATAGTTATTTAATTACTGCTTTTAATATAAATTAATATTTTTATGACCAAAAACTTTTAAAAACGTTGAAAATCGTAAAATATACTTCCATAAAGAAATAGTTATTTTCCTAACAAGTGCGCAAAGTGATACTTTTCCGCGGAAAAGTCACTTTGCGCAAGCGTTAGGAACAAAATTTTTCCTACGAGCGTCAGATAATACCAATATTAAAGCAATGATTATTTTTTAAATTATGTTTAATCTGAAAGAACTACTACAACATATTTATAAATGGGAATTATTTGTTGATAACATTTACAACAAAAGAACAGTTATTAGCATATTGTAAATTAATTGCAGAACCGGGAAATTTTTCATTTAGCGGGTGCTTATGGAAGCGCTTATTGTACGGCTTGATGAAGGTTGACTTAGCTCAGGAGGGGAGTTGTTCATGGTCAATATTTTATTCGATATATCCTTTTTCTGATTTGTGGATTCATCAATGTAGCTCTCAGCTACAGCCGTTGATTTCCAGCCCCAAGTCGCTTGACATTGGTAATTCCTTCTTCCAGAATGCTAACATAGTCGCAGAGGATCGACGAAACTATGTCAGTGTATTTGATTTTTAATTTTAGGTATGCAGCAATTTCTGAAGGCATTTTACCTATTAAAGTTTATTCCCACACATTGCGTTCTGCATGCTCCTTGTTTATACTGGACAAAAAAGTCTGTGTGGGTATGTGGTTTTCGCAAATTTGCATATTTACGGTACAATTGCAGATAAAGTCCGTTATTTGTTTCATCGGACACAACAAAGATTCTGGAAGTGTTATTTTTACTATCAGGAATTTTCACCACTATCAAATTTTCATTATCCTGTATGTCATCAATCATAATTTTTGTAAGTTCATCTCTCCTACAAGCACCGGCTAATCCAAAAATTGTAGCAACTTTTATTAGAAGGTAAATATTATCAGGTGCTTCTTTCATGAATCTTGAAACTTCTTCTTTGCTGAAAGTTTTTGATTTTTTTGGCCGGTATCCCACGTTTTGGTGTTTAAGTAGTGATGTTAGCTTGAAATATGAACTTAAATCAAGGTTCCTTTTCACTTTGAGGACACATTTTAACATAGAGTACTTACTTCATAAAGTATTAGGTTTATATGTTTTTGCAAATCCGCAAAATAGGCCAAAACACTTCTTCTTTAATACTTTTTGTCCCCTTGCTGGAGCACCAGTTTTCGAAATGAATATTAGATTCTCATATTTTTCACGAGATTTTGCTGGTAATAAATTCAAATTACGGTATTTGCTGCATCCAGGATAAATCTGGTAGCTCCTCATCGGAACTACTCATTTTAAATAATTATTTTTGTCGGATTTTTATTTAATTAAAAAAAGATACTATGACGCCTTTTATTAAAAATGCTTGTTTGTATTGAAATTCATTTGTGTAATTGCTTATTCATATGGAAACGAAGAAAAAATCGCATGTGTTAAAATCACCAAGATTATTTGTTGCTTGACTTGTCATAATCATTTATTATTATTATAGAGGGTAATTAAAAACATGTTTTTTTTTTGTGTTTTAGTTGAAATATTGAAAATTACGAAGTAACAAACAAAAAAGAGAATAAACCAAAACTTGCAATGGCTTCGTATATTGCATGAAATAGCCTACAATTACTAAAATACATATAAATCTTGCTTACCTGTAAGATTATAGAGTAGTTTTACTTTTCAGCACGGCGTGCAGAAAAGGTCACTTTTCCGCACGCCGTGCGGAAAAGTGCAACTTTGCGCACTCAAATGGGTGCGGAAAAGTTGGCTTTCCACACGCTCGTAGGAAAAAATTATTTTTCTTTTTGTTTTATCATTTAAATTATTTTTATATTAATATTATTTTGGATATATTCGCATAATAATAATAAAATACATAATCGTTCGTTTTTTCCAGAAATAAAGCACCCACATATTTACAAAAACTCTTTAGCCCGGATTCCGGGCCCGATCCCTTTTCTCATGCACCGAACGCTGGTGAAGCTTAAAAAATCTTATAATCTAAATATAAACCAACCGATCTCTTACCCTTTAGAGCACGTGTACAAGTACTTTCTTACATTCTTAAGTTAATAATTACTTTTAAAATTAGACTTTTAAGTATGCTTGACATCTAAAGAAAAATATTAATAAATTTAATAAATGGGAACGTCCTATTTTTTTCTGAAGGATTATGCTAAAAGTAAATGGTCATTCTATGTTTGACTTTTAAAATTATAAAGAATGATATATTTTTTAACGATATTAAAGGATTTAATGAAATTCTGTAAAGGTTATAATAAGTTAAGTGGTAAGCAGTGGCGGCTCGTGCCTTGGTATATCGGAGGTCTATTAAGAGAAAAAAAAAACATAAAAATACACTTTCTGGTGTTTTAAAACAAAGCATTTTCTATGTTTAGTTTTATGCATAAAAATAAAAATATGTACGACAGTCTATTTGAATAAACCAATAAACACGGAAAATAAAATAAGGCGTTTAATGTGTTACAGCTGCATATATATTTATTTTTCTTAAACAGGTCTTTCTTAAATGCCTTGTATAACAACCGCCTTTTGTATTAGCCTAAGTAAGCCTCAGATCTAAAATAGGTCTAATAAGCTATTTTATATGTACATACATCGTTTAAAAAAATCATTACACTATTTGTCATTTCTCTTATTATCGACATATTTATAAAAAAATGTTGTTTTTTGCTAAAACACCCTTCAAATAGTTAAAGTTTTGTTTTGTGCATATTTGTGTCCATACTATACTCGTTGATTAATAGAAAATCATGCATTATTGGGAGCTATTAGCAAATTCTTTTATAATATCTTCCAACTGAATTTTATTGACTAGCTCTTGCTAATATGCCAAATCAGATACTATATCCTGTTGCATAGTAGACTTTTTTGTAACTTTTTTTCAATTTTGAAAATAAACTTTCACCAGAAGCAACAGACATAGGTAAAGTTAGAAGGATACTTATTGAAATATTAATATTTATAGTTGAAAATAATGGAGCTAGATTATTTCTAAATATATATTATAGAATATCAAGAAGATTTGATGTGTCAGGTAATAAAAATGATTTAAAGATTTTATCTCGTTAAATAAATCAGTTGCATCAATATCCACCCCTATATTTACTGAATCAGTTAGCTTTTGTTAAAGAGCAAAACAGTTTTTTAAAAGGTCATTAAAAAATAAAAACATTATTAGAATCAGACATCATATTTAATCTACTATTTAAAGAACTTAGTACTTGATCAATTATTTTTAGTTAGTTACCAAATAGACTTGTCTTGAAAATGGTGATTGACTTGTCACCGAAACGTCAATAGTTATTTTTATCTTTTAAAGGGTTTTTTAGGTATCTGTGTTGTATCTGCTTTTTTAAAAAAGGGGTCAATCTTTTTTTGGAGTATACAAGTTTTTTGAAAAAAATTTATTAATTCCCAAATTCTAAAAGAGGGGGAAAAACGTACCACAGATTTAACTAAAACCAGATGTGAATGCCGGGCGGCCGATTGAAGTTCTTGACCGAGCAAACACAAAGGATCGAAAGCCAGAGGTTTTTTTTAAAAGGGGAGGGTCCCTCCTACTGAAAATCAGACTTTTTTTTTTAAGGACAAACATTGCACGAATCTAAAAATTTTAAAAAGGGAAAATTAATAATGATTTTTTTTAGCCATTTTTGGGGAATATTTTTTGGGTTTAATATTAAAAGGGGGGGGCCCCCAAAAGTCGGGATTAAAATCTCGAGAAGAAAGGTTGGATTTCCAAGATTAACGAACTTTTTTTTTGACAAAACGTCTATCCAATTCTGAAAAAAAAACCCCCCCCCACTCCTTTTTGGGGGGAAGAAAGGGGGGAAAATTTTTTAAAAAAAACCCCCTTTTTTTGCTTTTTCCCCTAAAAAAATTCTGTGTTTCCCCCAAATTTTTCCCCCCCCAAACCCCCCGCACCCCTTCACTGGGGATGAAAAAAAAAAAAAATGTTAAAAAAAAAAACAAAACTGAACAGTTTAAATTTTTAATTTAAAAACCGCAAAAAAATAAACATGTACAAAAACATGTTCCCCCCCAAATTTCCCCCCAAAAACCCCCCCCCTCCACGGGGGGTAAAAAAATTTTTAAAAAAAAAAGAAACTGAACATTCAAATTTTTTAAAAATTAAATCCATAATTAAAAAAAAATGTCAAAAAATATGTGACCCGATCTAAAATTTTCCCCTTTTTAAACCCCCAAACCCCCTTTTTGGGGGGACAAAAATTAAGAAAATAATTTTTAATAAAAAAATGTTTATTTTTATTAGGGTTTAATTAAAAATTTTTGAAGGTTCATTTAAAAATTTTTTTTTTATTAATTTTTTTTACCCCGGGGGTGGCGAAAAAGGGGTTTTTGGGGGGGGGTTTTTGTCATTTTTTTGGGATTTAATTTTAAAAAATTTTAAAAAATTGTTTTATTTTAAATTTTTTAAATTTTTTTTTTTTTTTTTCCCCTGAAAAGGGGGGGTTTTTGGGGGGGAAAATTGGGGGGCCCCAATCAAATTTTTGGGGGGCCCAAAATTTTAAAAAAAGGGGGCATTTAAAAATTTTAAATCCCCCCACGTTCACCCCTTGGGGGGGGGGGGTGGTTTTTTCCATAAGAATTGATGAACCCTGTCAAAAAAAATTTTTGGTTAAAAAATTTTTTTCCCCGTTTAAAAATATTTACCCCCCAGGGTTTTGGGACCCCGTTTTTTTTTTTTTCAAGCGTCCCCAAAAAAAAACCCCGGGACAAAGGGGGAATTTTTTTTTTTTCACTAGAATATTCCAATAAATCATATAATAGTAGAAATACCAATATTTTTTAAAATTCAAAATTTTCAAGCGTATTATGAAAAATGTTGAAATATTCAAATTTCAATTAATCACCCCTTTAAAAAATTTATAATTAATTTTTTTTTTAAATTCTGACAATTTTAAGCGCATTATAATTTGAAAAAGGGGATTATTATAGAGACAAGAAGCTACGTCTAAAAAATGGGTTTGTGATTTTTGAACTGTAAATAAATCGAACTTACCCTTTTTTTGTATTTTGGGCGAAAAAAGTTTTTTTTTTAATTGATGTAACATCTAATATCCCCAACCCCGTCATGTTATAAAAGTCGAAAATAATAAATATTTTAAAAAAACACGCCCCAAAATGTTTCACAGTAACTAAAACTAAACATTTTAACGCACGCAGGGGAAAGGGGCCCCCCAAAAAAATGATCCGCCGTTAGCCCCATTAAGGGGGGGCCCCGGGCCGTGCCCCCCCATGTTTTTATCTTTTTTTTTTATCTGGGACAGTAGCCATAAAAATGTATTTTCATTAAAGCCTTTTTAAAAACAGCGGACTAAAGCAGATATCTCAATTTTTTAAAAAAAGCAGGGGAAAAAAATTTTTTAAAGGGAATTTTTGGTGGGTTGTTGTCTGATGTTATTTTCAAATGTTTAAAAAAAATTATTTACATTTAGTGTTTTGTTTGTTATTTTTTTTACCCATTCAGATGAAAAAAAATAATAATTAATAATAAAAAAAAAATTAATAATAATAATCTAATAATAATTATTTATACATTTTTCTTTAAGGGGCCCCCAAAATTTCCCCTTTGGAAAAAATTTTCCGGGGCCAAAATTTTTTTAAAAATTTAAGTAATATTTTTTTTAAAGAAGATCAAAAGTCTCAAGGGGCCCAAAAACCCAATGGAAAGGGGGTTTGGGGGGAAAAGGGGGGTTTAAAAAGTATTTTGTTACCCTACACTGAAAAAAAAAAATTTTTTATAATTGGTAGAGACGACGGGGTATTATAGGATAATTATTGGGGTTAGAGAGAACAAGTGGCCATACAGCTGACCGGGAAAGAAACTTGATTATTCGCCCCCTTTTCCCCCAAAGCAGACTTTAGTAGTTGGGGGGATTGGAGTTTGGGTCGAAGAAGGGAGGTATTGGGGGAGTGGCTACATACCCCCCCCAAAAAACCAAATAAAAAGAATTCCCGGGGTGTAGCTTTTTTAAAATTTAAAATGGTTAATTTAAAACTATCAAAAAAAATTTCCCCCGAACAATTGACCAAACTATTAGTTTAAAGAATCTCCAGTGACCTTTGAGGGTGATTTGGGGGGGTTGAAGGGGTTTTTCTTTTGTGTCCGTTAAGACTTGTGATCAGGTATTGAGAACTATTTTGCAAAGTTTGGGAAAAATTTTTTCCGAAACCCCCTTTTTATAAGGAAATTTGGGGGCTTTTATGTGTTTTTTCTAGCCGTAGATATCAAAACTTAATGACTAGAGCTGATCAAAAATTTTGAATTTAAATTTTTTTTTTT
>JAHBCN010023585.1:0-12490 GCA_019359885.1 Listronotus oregonensis | reverse complement strand
TTTAAAAGTACACCTAGAAACTCCCCAAAATTTACATTAACCTTTATCCGTGGTATCCTATGCCAGCAAGTCTCCATAAAATCTTAATTCACGGAGCAGATGTATTACAACACCTAATGTGTCCGATTGGACAGTTATCGGAAGATGTTCTGGAAGCTCGACACAAAGAATTTCGAAAATTTCGGGAAAATCATACCAGAAAAATTTCTAGAGCGAAATGCAATCAAGACCTCTTGAACTCATTGCTGATATCATCAGATCCTCTTATTAGTAGCATTCGACCATTAACTAAACGCAAAAGTGGAAGTTTATCACAAGAAGTTAGATCCCTTCTCCAAATCCCCGAAAGCGAAGTTAATAATTCAGAGGATCTAGATGATGAAGAATATGAGGCAGATGAGAAGGAAAAGCTTACATAAGAGTTATAACATTACTTTTTGTTTATTTGTTTATATATTACTGTAATATACTTTGTTAAATTAAATCTTTAAACTAAAAACAAATTGTTCCTAGCTTTATTTAAAATATCAAAAAACAAGTTTAGAATGACAGACATCATTTATTTTTGCATAAATTCCATACAATAAACATAAAAAATAGTTTAAATGCCGATATAATTTGAATAATAATTTTTTCCACATAATTTAGTAAAATTGATCACTGTGCGGCGCTCCGTCTTGTTGCCAAATTATCTTGCGATACGTTTCGAGTAGCAATTCTTCTAAAATGTCCTCAATATCGTTTTCAAGAAGATTGAGATATCTTTCTTCAGTTAAGGATCCCTCATAGAATATTGGCCCGACAATTCTATTGTTAAGCACACCACACCAGACATGAACAGAAGATTTCCCTTGGTATTTGATCTCTTAAAATTTCCTGGGATTTTGTCTTGCCCAGCTGTGCGTATTGGTTAAACATTCCCGATGTAGTGAACGTAGCTTCAGCCGTCCAAAGAATCGTTTATACAGCGTAGGATCGTTATCTTGTTCATGGATTAAAATTTAGAAAACAAATTGAAAGCGAAGTTCCTTTTGTTCACGTGTTAAATGCTGCACTGGAAGAACGTGATATGGAAGATACTTAAAATATTTCAGTGTTCTCTGAACCGTCGCATAGGTTACTCTTCTTCTTGCAGGGCCATACCTCAAGTCTTTAACTGCGTCAGTAATTGACTTCATGGGATACAAAGTAAAATAATTTAGAATAGCTTGATCCCGGTTTCTTTTTCTCATTGTAGTCCTTTTTCTAATACGTAACAATTTTGTTTCTTCGAATAAGACCTTCAGTTTTAAAATCGTTTTTACTGATATATTTCGGTGGAAATTTGCTCTTCGTTGTGTTTCCCTGGCGTTTTCTCCACATTTATAATAGAGAGTTACAATTTGAAGCCGGTTCTTCTGATGAAAACCTCATTTTAAAACTGCTCCAAAAAGTAATAAACGTATTTTTAAAATTCTTGACTTTGACAAATAAGCACCTGTGACCTGCGGCAGCCAGGTTTTTTCAGGTGAAACTATCCTTATAGTATCATGCAGTTTTTAGACAATTGCAGCAGAACCGCAGGAAATAAACCCGGCATCCCCTATATCACCGAATTCCTCGTGAAAATCTCTATCTATTGATATAAAAATATACGGGGTATTCCATTTAAAAAATACGTCACTCGTGCTGTAACTCTTTTGTTTTTGTTTCAATTGTTTTTCTGATTAGACTATTGAATACTACGGAAAAAAATACACGAAATGGCTATATTCGTTTTTTAAAAAAGTACAGGGAAGTTCAAAAATAAAGCCCTGTTTACTTTAAAATGAATAACCCAGTACTACATTTTTAGGTGCGGTCGTTCTGGAATTGTCCAACAGAGTACAGAATGTGTCCGGGTCGAAGCCCAGCAGCACCTCGGCCCGGTTGTTCGGCAAGGCCCAGGTCGACCTCAATCTTTCCCTCGGTCAGATTATAAGAAATGCCGTCTTCGAAGAGGCCGACATCGAATACCAGCACGTGGCTTTCTTCAACACGCGTATCGGACTCAGAAATGCTTTCCAAGTGAGTTATTTTTTAGAGAGTAAGCCTTATTTGTTTTTGGTTTAATGCTCACGATGGCAGGCATCTTTTTGCTGAAAATTCTCCATAAAGATGTATATGACAAAAATCGAGATATGCTTCCTCTTAGAAATGGTAAAAAAAATCTTGATTCTTGTTATACCGTGCTGCGTCGCCGAGCCGAACATAAGAAATCCCATGTAAATATTAAGGGGGTTAATTATTGGCTCCCCTGTACATTTTACAGAAAAAATGTAATATAACTTTTTAAAGAGACCAATCTGACAAACCCTCGCGCCAAGTTACAAAAAATTTTAATCAGCGAATCTTGAATTGTTCAATTAAATGTAATTGCAAAATTACTAAATTTTCGGTTCAGGTAAAACCTGAACCGAGCTACCGGAGAGACAGTAAAACCTGTCTCTCCGGTAGCGAAGTGGTCAGAGTTTCGGCTCGCCACCCCGGCGATCCGGGTTCGATTCCCAGAGCCGGAGAGACACTTTTAGGTAGTAGTTATTTAAAATAATGTCTGTGGTGGCACTACCACGTTGTCTAAAAGGTGCTGTGAAATGCAACATTTGCATGTTTTAGTGCTTGGACAACGTTGACGGAACAACTGGGAAGAAATGGGTTAAACACCGGAGAACCCGGCACTCACGGTACTTGGTACTTAGGTTTATATATGTATATATAATCTGTAGGATATAATATATATATATATATTATATAATAATCTATAGTGAGTTGTATAAAGATAAAAAAAATAATATTGTTATAAGGATTTGTAAATCTAGTACAGGAATAAGGGAAAGATTTTTTTACGTTTCATCAAAACTCACAACCAATTTCAAATTTAAAGTCAAAACAACCAAAATTTAAACATTAAATTTTTTTATCAAACCTTTTATTTAATGTACAAATTAAGTTTAACTAATAACAATTATTACTATCGATCATTAAAAAATAATTTTATCATACTAGAATTTAATTAAACCAATAGCAGTATCTGAAATATTTTCAATTTATTTTCCCATCAAGTCTATCTGGTCCATTTCAACCATTAAACGTATTGTCAGTAAATTCGAGTCCAAAGCCATCGCAATAAATAATTGTAAATGTTTAACTCAGAAGATCGAAAATAGATCCGAAAAAGAGAGAACTGAACTTTTAATATTTTACTAGGTGTGGAAAAATAAAATGAAATAAAATACAATAACTTTTTTTAAAAAAGATAGAGAATTACATAAAAACATTAACTAATCAAATGTTCAAACAACCCCCCATTAACAGCTAAACAGTATCCCAACCGTTCATAAAATACATTTCTAACGTTGCTAAGTTGATATTGCGAAATTTTACTACATTCTAACGAAACAGCGTTTTGTAGCTACTTTAGATTCTCAAATTTTACATTTTTATAAATGACACTTTTTAAGTGACCCCACAGAAAGAAGTTATTCGGTGAAAGATCAGGTGACTTGGCTGGCCAAAGTATCCGGTACCGTGGACCAATAATATTGCCGTTAAAAGCATTTTCCAGGTCCTCTCTAACCATGCGGACATTATGGGCGGGGCAACCATCCATTTGGTACCAGATCATTTAATTTTCCCGAACAATTTCTTCCAAGGTGGGTTCAATTTGGTTTTGAAATAAGTCCAAATAGGTTTCTGCTGTCAGGTTATAGTCCATAAAAAGGGTCCAATGATATGGTGTCCGATAATTCCCACGAATAAGTTTGTTTTTTGGGAATGTTGTGTCCGAGTATGAACAAAGCAATGTTCATTTTCTTGGCTTCAATACCGGCAATTCTGAACATTTGGTTCATTGTTGAGGATGAATGTACATTCATCGGTAAAACAAATATTTCTTAAAAAATTCCTATCGTTATTTGCTCTTTTATCATTTTAAAACAAAATGCCATTCTTCGCTCTTCATCTCCTTCCTGCAGCTCTTGATGTTTTTCGAATTTATACGAATAATATTTGTGTTTTTTTAAAGTGCACAATACCGTTGTATGATGTTTATTTACCTCTTGCCCAAAAACCCTCGTATTAACCATTTTGTTTTTCTCCACATTCAAAAGAATATTAAGATCTCTGTTCTCTCTTTCTTCGGCTCTATTTTCTATATCCTGAGTTGAACATTTACAATTATATATTACGGTACCTTTGGACTCGAACTTACTGACAATTCGTTTAATAGTTGAAATGGACGGAATGAGCTTGGTGGGGAAATAAACTGAAAACATTTCAGATACTGCTCTAAAACTGTTTCCCGCATAATGCCACTTAATTATGGATTCTTTTTCGTCGATTGAATAATTCATATTTTTTTCAAATACCGACTGTCACAGATTTATTGACACTTTTCCTTATGTGAGGAACAATATTCATTTTACTGGTGTCTGTTTGGTTTTACCTGAACCGAAAATTTGGTAATTTTGCAATTACATTTAATTGAATAATTCAAGATTCTCCTATTAAAATTTTTTGAAACTTGGCACGAGGGTTTATCAGATTGCTCTCATCAAAAAGTTATCTTACATTTTTTCTGTAAAACTGTACAGCGGAGCCAATAATTGACCCCCTTAAAATTTACATGGGATTTCCTATGTTCAGCTCGGCGACGCACCACCCGGTATACATCCTCAACAAGTCTAGTTTCTTACAGTTAAGGCTAGACCTATAGAGGTATATAAAACTTTTTGTAGGATGAGATTGTTGAAGGCGAAGACAAAGAAGTAGTTCTGATAACCCTCAAAAGACCGCTGGTCTACATTCAACCGGTGGCTATAGATAAGGCGATCCTGGTGTGGCTGAATTACAAGAACGCGTACGATTACTGGACCGAGAAGCGTGCTAATTTGAGCAGGGAGATCAAGGAGGAGAAGTTCCAATTCGGTCAGTTGACTAGTCAGCTGGGCACGCCGCATTTGGGAACGTTGTTTTTGCAGCTTACCGTTGAAGACTTAGGTAAGATAAAGAAGAATGTAACGTTTAAAAGTTGATTTAGAAGGGCTATTTGACTGATTTTGAAAAATCTTTTTAAATATTATTCTTTGGTACCTAACAAACACAATACATTTTATATTTCTGGAAAATCTGCTGTATTTTCAATAAAACTCAATGTTAAAGTTTAAATTATAAAATTCGCGCTAAAAACGCTGTCTCTGTAATGGCGTCGACATATGTTTCGCATGACGTCATATGCAAGTAAACAATTAACAACGAGTGCAACTACAGTGAATTTTGTTAATAATTTCTTAATTTATTGGCTAAAATGGTATATAAATGGTGTGTAGTGCCACAATGTACCAATACTTCTCTGAAAACACCACAAAAAGTGTTTATATCTGTCCCAACAAATCCTAAAAGGCGAAAAAAGTGGTTACAATTAGCTCGAAGAGATCCAAACAGCTTGTATCACATTCAAATGTTTATGTGTGAAGATCACTTTAATGTAAGTATACAAATATCCTGCTTTAAATACCTACCGATTTATATACAACAAAATATCGCTTAGTACTTATAAACACTTTAAGGTATAACCTAACTTTTGAATTAGAATGATTTTATTTGTTCTAGAAGTTAAATACCTAGCAAGTTAGTACTTTCTTTTTTTATATTTAAAGATGGAAACTGATATAATAAATTACACCAAATACAAAATGGGCACTTTTTCAATTCGTCTTCCATAAGAGATGGTACTCTTATATTTCTACACTCCGTAAACAAAACCTACAATAAAATTTTGACAAATACTAAATGTTGAACACGTAAATAAATAATTTTTTAGAGGTACTTACACAGTTGTTTTTACATTTTTGAGTTCTGCAGCATAGTAGTCAGCGTTATTTTTAAAGAAAGGCACAATTATAAATGCGTCTATCTCAGGTAGGTTTCTGTTATCGGCTTGCACAAAATTTATGTTCATTTTGAGGTACGAAACAGATAATTATGTTACTTGAAATATGTTTTTTATATAAAATTGCCAAGAAACAGCGATTTAGATAGTTAAAGATCGAAAATAACACCTGAAAACACACAACACAAAACTTGTGACATTTATTTACTTGCAAGTGACGTCACCAAGTTGTAACCCATCACAGAGCGTTCCGGTGGCTGAATTAATTTCGAAAATATTTGAATTTTACTAGGTATATTTTGCAATAAATATGCATATTTTACTTTATATTATAAAGAAATATGCTTCTTTATTCTATTATCTGATAGGATCACCACAATTTAAAGCTTATTTTCAATGGTTGCAAATAGCCTATTGATATTTTTGGTTAATTAGGTATTTGTCTTCCACTTAACCCTCTACCGATCACTTGGAACGCCAGATCCGTCTACGAGGAGAGTCGAGGAGCTGTTGTAGTCACCTTGGAAAACACTAGTATATCGGGTAAGTTGTAACGTTCGCAATATACAGGGTGTTTCAAAAGTACACGTAAATCTTTCGGCAGCGCATTCTCCTCATTAAAATAACATCACAACGTTTTAGTTCGTGATTATCTTCATACACTTTGTGCGAAGACAGCTGCGGTTAGTTATCTTTAAGGAATAAAGACATAAATGTTTAACGCCAAAATTGCATATTTTTGCCGGTTTTAATTTGGTTATTTTTGTAGCTTGCAGCTCGGGTTCGCTGGTGAGCAAAGGCAAATTTTCCAACCTCTGTCTCCGTTTCGCGGAAGATTTCGAGAATTCGCTGGACGACTGGAAACCGGACATGACGGACTCGTCCATCATGAACCTGTGCGTCGTTAGCGACGGGACTTACGAAGTTTGCAGTAGGACTGTGGCGGCCAAAATGCCGAATGGTGAGTAGTGTGTGTGTGGTGTGATTCGACGTTTCCGATCGTAAAAACGAATTAATTGGTGTACGTTTATTTCAGACAACGCAAAATGGCTGCTGAATGTCCAGTGGCAAATGGAGGGCGTCGATGTTCACTTGGATACCAACGTTGGGAAGCAGCTGTCCGCCTTAGGGCACACGCTGACGATGCTTACAGGTAATATTACTACGTTCTTCGAGTATATACATACTAGAGGCAGCCTTGCTGCTCGACCGTGCGAATAAGCGGAGAGAGAGAGAGAGGGAAAGAAATATTGCTCACCTATCTTTCTCTTACGCTCCGACTGGTCGATGGGAGGGTATATATGTGCTTGAGAACGTAGGTGAAGACTACAGATAAGGACCATCTCTGTGTTACAAAAGTGGCCCACAAATTGCAGTAAATTAAGATGACGTTGGTGTCCATACCATCTGCTACACTAGCGCCTCTTTATATACTGCTATTCTGGGGCCACCTTTTGAGCCAAACAGCCATAAGAGATGGTCCTCCTTATCTCTAATCTCCATATTAAATACACTGCTCAAAAAAATTAACGGAACACCTCTTAGTCCATTTGTAACTTTTAAGGCGTTATTTACATTCAGATCAGGCTTACATATTTCAAAATATACACATTTTCTCACAATAAATCAAAGAATGTGTCATATGATTAATCATTTATTCCTGAAAAAAAAATTCCAAATTCAAAAAGGTACAAAAAAAAGTGTCAAGTAATATATCTCCTTTATTATTGATCCTATCAAAAATATTTATATAACTTTTTATATAGACAGTTTGGAAAGCTGTATTTTTTGTTCCATAAAATTTTTTGTATCTCTTATAGTTTTTGAGATATTAACAATTATTTTAAAACGTCAATATCTCAAAAACTGTAAAAGCTACAAAAAATTTATTTGAAATGAGTTATGTATTTTTACAAGACCTTTAATTAGAGCTATATAACCTTTTTGTCTAAAATCACCAAGCTAATATTTTACAAGTTTATTAAAAAGTGTTCCATTAATTTTTTTGAGCAGTATATATAGCGTTACTAGAGGTAAATAATATCAAAACTTTTTTCCGCACAACTGTTCAACGGGTATTGCGAATGTTGATTATATTTGTCTTTTGTCGTAGTCTCGTAGTAAAATTCGTGATTTCATGAAGATCCGAGTCACTTTATGAAGCGTTGGCTCCACTATATGCAGGCATTTCATGATGTGACTAGGATCTTCATGAAGAGACGGATTTTACTAGAAGACTACGACGTATACAGGGTGTCCCAGAATATGTGAGCAATCTCTCGGAATCTAATAGAAATCCCAAAAATATTATGACAAGTTCCCATAAACTTTTTTTCTACAAGCCTTCCCTACGGAGATTCAGGTACATAATAGACAACCCTGGAAATCGTTTTTTTTTATAACTTTTAAAATACTAGGCGTAATTTAGTACTTTTTTAATATGATGGTTTCTAGATAAGTCTTCTTAAAATGAATCCATCAAATCATATTTGGCTTATTTAGTTTGCCAGGGACGGACTAGCTCTGGCACAATAATAGCAATTTTTTAACACCCTGTATAATAAAGGCTTAACAATATTATTTTTGAATAGCTTTAACATGAAACTAAAAAAAGGTATTCGTGATTGAAATACAGGGTGGTAATTTTTTTTTTAAATAAATCATTTATTATTAATATCTGTAATACCACTCTAGATATTTTAATGAAATTTGGCATACATGTACTATGTATCAAGAAGCATTTTTTAGTGTACCACATTTTCTTTTAATTTTTACCAGTGGCATTCCTACAGCATTTGACCTGCCTATTTTAGCAAATAAAAAAAATGTGGTACACTAAAAAATGCTTCTTGATACATAGTACATGTATGCCAAATTTCATTAAAATATCTAAAGTGGTATTACAGATATTAATAATAAATGATTTATTTTTTTAAATTTTACCACCCTGTATCTCAAAAACCAAGACGTTTAGGACATACGTTCATATAAAATTTTCTTCTTAAAATAGACCCAAAAATTACCTTCTTAAATATTGAAGTATAATTAGGAAACACCCTATATAATATAAAAAAAATACCAACCATGATATTTTATTTCTAGTAAACAGTTGATTTTATCGATGTCAATCAAGAATACCTTTTTTTAGTTTAAGGTTAAAGCTATCCAAAAATAATATTGTTGAGCCTTTATCATACAGGGTGTTAAAAAAATTGCAATTATTGTGTCAAAGCTAGTCCGTCCCTGGCAAACAAAATAAGCCCAAGGAAGTTTAAAGGTGTATGGAAGCCCAATGCTATGGCCCATTCGATCAAAAAATGTCCAGCCCAGTATGAAAATAACTGTCAGAGTTGGCCCCGCCGATTCTGCGCAATAACAAAATTCCACGAAATAATTTAATGTGTTGCCTACTTACACACTGATAAATCAGTGTGGAGTTAGCCACCATTATAATTTTATGAGACCGGAGTACCGTTTTTTGGATTGATAAAAACCTTCTTATTTTACTGATTAGTGTTTATTAAATTGTGACTATAATTTTGTGTTTATTGTTTGTTACTTATAATAGCGTAACAAAATAACTAGAGGTTGTATGGTTTTGTCTTGCAAATCCAAGGGTAACATACCCGTCTTTTTAACTTTAGGTAAGTATTTTTTATATTTAAATTAGGTGCTTCTTATAAGACGTAACGTTAGGTAACCGAATAAATAATAATATATCAATTATGAATAATAGAAAATGAAAATTTCAGGAAATATTAGTGAGAAAAGTAAGGCAATCTTAACTATCTTTTAGATGATTTCCACAATGTTTGTGTATTACTGTGGATTATTAAAAAGAAATAAGGTTTACATTTAGGTACTTTTATTTCATTTAATAATTTAGTACACTCTTTTAAAGGATCAAAATTATTGATTACTGGGCAGACCAGGCAAATTTTAATATATACAGGTCCCTCTAATTGAATGAAAGGAAGTACAATTTTGGTACGGTTTTTGGGGCGCTGATTACAAATCTAAAAAAAAATTCGGCAATGTTTCGTTTTCGAGATATTCATCATCAAAATCGAAAATCAAACTAACCTTATTTACACTATTCCTTCTTTTTGCACAAAATTCTTGATTTTTACACTAAATTGGCACACAATATTTCACAAACACCTTTTAAAAACTGTTTTTATGTTTGTTTTACACCTTTTTTACACTTTTATTTTTTAAGCAAATATGGCTGCTGCCTTTGAACTTAAAAGTTCGCAATTTAATGGAAAAAAGATGTAAAATAAATAAAAATACAAGGTTTTAAAAGGTGTTTATAAAATATCGTGTGCCACTTTAGTGTAAAAATCAAGAATTGTGTACAAAAAGAAGGGAGAATATAGTGAAAATGAGGTTAGTTTAATTTTCAACTTTATGATGAAGATCTCGAAAACGAAACGTTGCCAAAGATATTTTTTCAGATTTGTAATCAGCGCCCAAAAACCCTGTATACCAAATTTGATCAAAATTGGAGGGAGGCAACTTTCGAGACAATACCATTTGCTTAAAAATAAATTAGATTTTGGTTTCTTCATCTTGCATTATCAACTTTTTAAGCTCGACATACTGTACACACATAATATTTAACGGATACTGTTACAATGGATACTCAGGTACCAAAGGTTACTAAACATTTTTAACCACTGTTATTCTGTCTCATGAATGTTTGTTATTAGTGAAAAGTATATGCCTAAAAAGCAGTTATAAAAATTTTCACTTTTAAATGTACAACTACAATCTTAGGATTAGATTAAACTTATTTACACTATCTTTTATCACAAAATTGGTAATAAGTACATAATACTATCATACAATGTTTGAAATTTATTTTAAAAAATCGCGTTTTTATCTATTTACAACGATTTTTGGTAAAAATACAAAACTTCCAAAAATATCGACCATTTAAATAGAAGGCAGTAAAGTGGCGCCATCTATTCTTTCCATATTATATCAGATGATATAAGATCTAATATTACACAATAATTTAAAATATTCTATAGTAGTTTCCTTTAATAACCAACAATTTTGTGCAAAAAATAAAAAAAAAACAGTGAATGTTGGAATTTGATATTTGATGATGTCAATTTTATAGATAGTAACAAAGAATTATGGAAATCCGGCCCTGATATACTATTCATTGCGCAAATTCCGCAAGGCCAACCCCCCTACTCCCGCTGCCCTGCACGCCTGGACAATTTGTTCTACAGTATTGGGCTTTCATACACCTTTAAACTTCCTTAAGTAAGCCAAATATGATTTAATGGATTCATTTTAATAAGTCTTATCTAGTAACCATCATATTAAAAATATATTAAATTACGCCTAGTATTTTAGAAGTTATTCAAACAAAAATGATTTCCAGGGGAGGGTCATAGGAAAAAAGTTTATGGGAACTTGTCAGAATATTTTTAGGTTTTTTATTAGATTCCGGGAGATTGCCTACATATTCTGGGACACCCTGTATTAAAGCGAAAGGTCGTTTATTGATTTACTGACCAATCATACAATCTTGAAAAGTACTTAACCTGTGAAGATGGCATTTAGAGTGGGGGTAAATTATGGGTAGGGGATTTTAGGTAAAAAAGGATTTTAGGAAATTCCCCCCCCCCTAAAAGGGGGGAGGGTGAAAGTTCCAAATCTATTTCTAGACTTCGAAGTATGAAAGTTCGAAAGTTGGTATGTAGGCTATTGATTACGATTAAAAATGATCTGTTTTAACATTTTTGAAATTGTAACCATTTTTGGGTTAAATGGGGATAAAAGTTTGTATAGGAAAATCGTCATTTCTAAAGTTAAAAATATGGAAGTTGATAATTGGTGTTCTGATTACCCAGAAAAATAGAAAGTGGTATTATTTTTGGATTTCTTTCCCTGAGAGGTTAAAAGGGGGGAAAATAGTCAGTAAAAGAAATTCATCATTTTTTGACTTAGAACTATGAAAATGTGTTAACATTTTTCCAATGAAAAAAAAATTAAATATCAGTAGTCTTGGACATCGTTCATAAAAACATTTTATGTACCAACTTATTCACAAACACCATTTATATTAGAAAATAATAACAAATAAAATACGATAAAAAAAATGCTCAATCGTATGAAGCGCACTACGCTGCGGAGTATGTGACGGCAGACAGAGTAAATCATGAAGAGAACGCGACGGCGTAGAAAATTAAATTTTGAATCTATTAGGTGCGGAAGATACTGCCATACCATTCGACTACGATTCGGACGAGAACGATCCCACTGACGGCACGAGAACCTCGCAAGAAAGCATCCTGCCCGCCTTCATGTTCGACCCGTCGTTGGACAACAAGAGCAGGTCGAAGTTGATCGAGAAAGAAATGAACGAGCAAGCGAAAATCATAAACGATTTAAGGTATTTTTTCTTCTGATCTAAATTAGAGTTACTAGTTGGTAAATGGTTTTTTTTTAATATATTGATTTTCAGGTCGTTGGGAGCATCTCATGGAACAATAGAACTAGAAATGAAGAGACTTCACGAGCTAGAAACGATGGTTTACAAAGATTTTAGAAGGACCTGAAAAT
>JAHBCN010023584.1:0-12434 GCA_019359885.1 Listronotus oregonensis | reverse complement strand
TTATCCATTAAAAAGGGGGGAAAAGGGCTGAAAATGGCCCCTAAACCCAAAAAATGGGTTTTCCCAAATATTTTAAAAAATGCGAATTGGAAAATTTTGGTTTGGAAAAAAATGAAGATCGTTTGAAATTTTAAAAAAAATTTTTTAAATTTTTTTCCCCAAAAAAATTTTATATTTTTTCAAAGATAACGGGATAAAAACCCCTTATTTTTCCCCTCTCTGCTAGAATCCCCCATCCTGGTTCACTTAAAGCGGGCGAACGGTTTTTCCCAAATTACTCGGGCAATAATGTACTTTTTTTAATCATTCAAAGTTCATCAAAATGGAAAAAAATTGGAAACCTTTTATGGCATATGGGGGGGAATTTTTTGATTTTCTAAAATTTTTTAAAAAAGGGGTCAAATTTTTTTACAATATTTTGAAATTATCTCATTAATTTATTGATTTTTTTTTAAAAAAAAATGGTTTGTTATTATTATTTATTTTTATAATGAGACCTTAGCAAGTGTTCAATCACCCCAAAAAAATTTCTTTACCATCTTTCTTGCGTTTGGAAAAAAAATTGTTTTCCCCATGGGCATTTTAACCCGGTTTTGGTCTGAAAATTTTATCCGTGTGGAAGGGTTATAATTTTTCGAAGGCCCGTTTTGCGAATAATTTTGGGTTTTTGCGAAAAAAGGGAAAAAACCCAAATTTTGTAGATTTCGGGGCGATTTTCTTTTTTTTAAAAAAACATTCTCTAATTTGCATATTTTGGCAAATATTGGGAAAACTTTTTTTTTGGGATTTTGGGGGGGGAGTTTCGGGGTTCCCCGTCGTGATAAACTTTTCCTAAAAGCATCCGAGAAGACCTAAAATTGGGCCCAAAAAAAAACTGTCAGTTTATTTACAGTTTTGGGGATTTTGGGGTCTTCACTTACTGGCCCTTAATTTTTAAACCCAGATATTTTTTTTCCCCTAAGTAGCCCCAATTTTAAAATATATGTTTCTCTACATAATCCTTTGGTCCATGTGATGTAAAGTTTATTTTTTTTTCCCCTTGTATAAGGTAACTTTATAAAATATCTTTTTTTTTTTTAAGGTAATTTGGGTCAAAAAAGTAATATACCTTAATATTAAAAAAAATTTAATTAACGAGTAAAAATTAAAAAAATATGTGAATATGAACCTTAAAATTGTAAATCAATGTTTTGTGTTTTCTTTTTAAACGATTCCCCTTAAAAATTTTTCAATTTTTAAACAACATACCAAAAAATTAAAATAGAAATTTTTGAATTTCCTAATATAAATTTTTTTATGGAATATTAAAATAGAGTTTTTTTTTTTCTTGAAAGTGTAAGACAATGTTAAAAGTTGCAATTACCTCAAATTTGGACTTTCATTGTCTTTATTTGCCAATGATTACAAACGTTTCAAGTTATTTTAAACCCTTAAAAACGGTTAAAAATTTAATCCCGCCCAAAATTTTTAAAGTGTGATTGGTGATCCTGGTGTACAGGGTGGGCATTTTATTAGGGTCCTATCCATTTTCTCAAAAACTACAGACTTTTGGGAAAAAACGTACGGACAAAACTTTCTTGGAGTAATTTATGCTTTCAATTAATTCCACTTTCACGTTCATTGTGTTGGCGACCGGTGTTCACTTCCTTATTTTAAATGGGACACCCTATATATTATTATATATTTAGATAGCGCCTCCAAAGACGAGTTCAACGATATATAACAGTATGGGTTTGACCTTTTTTTTTTAAATTAATACAAATACGGTAAATATTCCTTTTTTTTAATTTGTTTGCGTAAGGAGAATTGCAATAGCCTATTTTATCTATATTAGCTGGCAATTTTTTTTTAATTTTATAAATGTTACAGTGTTGCCATTTTTTTCCCCACCCAAAAATTTCTTGGGTTTTTTAAATGCAACCCCTTTATATAATACCAAATCTATATAAAAATTTAAAAAGGCCCCCCCAAACGATGTATAACAAAAAATGGGTCTGCAAGTCACCGTTTGGAACTTATGGATGATTGTCTTCAGGAAAAATAATAGTATACTTAATATTATGAATCAATACAATAAATTTGGTTTAAGATGGTTAACCCAAAAATCCCCTATTAATTTATAATTTAAAAATTTCAGGGGGGGAAAAATGGTTGGAAAAAAAAAATATGATTTTTCCGAAGGCAATCATCCATAAGGTCCCCAAAAAGGGGACTTGCAGAATTTTTTGTTCCCCCATCGTTAAAAAGGTTTTTTAAATTTTTAAAAATAGTTTGTTATTATACAGGGTGGGACAGATTCCCAGTGCATGCATGGGGATCTCGGAAACCGTAAAAAAGGGGAAAACAAGTCGGTTAAATTACGGCAAAGTTGCGCATTTAGGTGCCTAAAAATACCAAATTTGAAAAGTAAAATTCCGAGTACCCGGAAAATTTTCCGGGGGGAAAAAACCCAAATTTGCTGATTTCGTTTTTATTTTTTTTTGACGTTATTTAAAGAGATATGGAAAAAAAAAAAAGACACTTTCTTATGGCCACTTTTTAAACTCTACAAAACCCGCGTTAAAAAGATTTTCCGTTTCGACGTTTCGTTTTGGGTTTAAACCCTCATCAACTTTATTTTTTTAAAACGGACCTGGGTTTTTTTTTTAAAAATTTTTTTAACCCTCTATTATCCCAATTACAAAAATGTATAACCCCCAATATTTTTTTAACAAATATGGGGGGGCCCTATAAAAAAGATGTGCGTTCCTTGTCTTACTCATTGTCTCTTATGGAAAATATGTTTATTTAACAGAAAAATATTAAGTGTTATACATCATTTTTAATTGGGATTTTTAACTGCTTCAAAAAAAAAGCAATAAACAATTGGGTGCCGCATTTAAAAAAAAAAAGTTGATGATGGTTTTGAAAAAGAAACGACGGTCGGAAAATCTTTCAGCCTTTTTTTTTTGTATAGCAAAAAAGTGGGCCAGAAAAGGGGTCTTTTTTTTTTTATATCTAAAAAATAACGTCAGAAAAAATTTAAAAAAAAGTCGGAAAATTTTGGGTTTTTTTGGATATCCCAGACTCGGGGGAAAATTTTTCAACTTTCCCAAACGGTAATTTTTTAGGCCCTAAAAACTGGCTGGTAACCGGCTATTTCAAAAATCCCCTGCCACTCCAATCTTTGGGACCCCTTTTACGGGAGTTGAAAAAAAAAACTCAGAAAATTTTCGATAGGGCAAAAAATGGCAACACTGTAAAATTTATAAAATTAAAAAAAAAAAGCCAGCTAATATAAAATAAAATAGGCTTTTTTTCTTTTCGTAAACAAATTAAAAAAAAACCGTATTTTATTTAAAATTTAAAAAAAGGTCAAAAATTAAAAAAAAACTTCAATAAATCCGAAACGTCGCGACATCGACCCATACTGTGTATGTCGTTCAACTCGTCTTTTGAAAAGCTATCCAAATATATAAAAATATATAGGGTTTTCCCCTTTAAAATAAGGAAGTGTACAAATGAAAATTTGGGAAATTTAAATTTAAAAGCTAAATTCTCCCAAAAAACTTTTTTTGAACCCAAAAATCTGCAGTTTCTGAAAAAAAGTAAGGGGCCTAATAAAAAACCCCCCCTGTACACATTTAAAAAAATATTTCGATAAATTGGTTTTATTTTTTACCTTCACACGATAACTTGTTAAAAAACACATGTAAACCTCATGGAATTTTTAAAAAAGGAAAAAGGCTGACGTGATGCGGGAACAAAAATATAAATTCACACACATTTCCCGATGGATACGGGGCCCTAAATTACGTAAAGGCGGTATTCCCCTGACAAAAAATGTATTGAAAAGCATATTTATATGGGAAAATTTTTTGTGATGGAAAGTTCTACTTTTCTGGATTCGCAGAATCAATGAAACAGGACTAAGGAAAATAAATTGGTTTTGAAACCAGACAGGCTGACAGTACTTTTTTTTTTATCCGCTTTTCCCAAATATACTATTTATATTCGTACAGCTCATTTATAAATAAAAATAAGATAATGCTTGTTTTTGTTTAAGAATGAAAAAACCCCAAATTCTTAAATTGACCAAATATCATTTGACAGTACATTTTTTTAATGTCCGTAAACCACATGACCACGCGATTTTGGTTTGTAATAGTAGCTCCACTGCTTGGTTTCTCTCTTATTAACAATGTTGAAAATTTAAAAAAAGTTAAAAAATTTTTGTCAATTTTTTTTATGAAACCATTTATTAGTTTTTAAACTCCGAACAAACGGAAAATTTTTAAATCAAAATTACTGATTATAATAACCTCTTAAATGAAAAAATTTCCCGAAAAAATAAGTCAGTACAGGTTAATGGTAAAAGACCACCCCTTTTTATGGAAAAATTGGGCTTGGCAACACAACCCCTTTTACATTTGATTAACTAAATACTGATAGACGGTCATTGGTGGCGTTAGAAGTTTTTGTTTTTTGGTTATTTTTTTAAAGAATTTTCTTGAACGAACTATATATATATATATATATATATATATATATATATATATATATATATATATATATATATATATATATATATATATATATATATATATATATATATATATATATATATATATATATTTATTAATGGATTTTATAATATAACCTTATGTCAAGTTGGCACATTGTTTTTTGTTTCATGCATTTAAAAATAATAATTCCACACACTACTATATATGTTACAGCCTAGAGGTAAATATAATATAAGCATAAATTAAACTTAAAAGATTTGAGCACACAGCTCCGCTCTGACTTTAACAAATAATTCAATTTGATGTAAACCTAAGAGATCGCATATGGAAACATAAAAGCAGGGGAAAACCACGATATAACAACGAGAGTGCACTTATATGCTACAAAATGAAATAAAACCCAGTTTATTTCCATATAGAGTAAGGTAAACATCATAAAATATACTGAAAAGCTCGTAAAAAAAGATTTACACTTTTATAAACCTATAGAAAGCTGCTGCTTTGGGCGTATCATTATTTAAATTTTGTAAGATCTTACTTTTACCTACACATTTTACTATGGCTACAATAAAACATATAACACTAAACAATGCTAAACAAAATTACCAGAAACTCTCCTATATAGAAAACAACTTAAAAGTTTAAAATTTGAAAAAAATTGTGAAAGAAAGTATCATTAAAAAAAAACACTTTACTTTTCATTTTATATAGAGTGGTCAAAAAGTTGTATTCAATCATTTAATTTTTGCTCTTCATCGCTAGCAGTCTTTTCATCAACACTAAATATATAGAGTGCTTCTTATCATTTTAAGAAAACACTATACTTTTTATTTTATACAGAGTGATTAAAAATTTATACACATTTGATTTGTTTTTTGTTATTAGAAGATATTAAAAAAATCTTCTCCGGAAATCAGTTGTGAATTTCGAATTACCCCTAAAAAACGTTTAGAAAGTTATCACGCAACTGTTTTTATAGGGATAAATTTAAAAAATGTGATATAAAGTGTAAAAATAAGGTCTTAAAATATAGAAAAAAATTAACTTGATAAAACTGCCTAAAGTTTAGTTTGAGCTATATTTACAAAGTTTTAAAAAAATATTGTTATCATTAAAAAAGTTTTGGTTTTGTGACATACTGTATTTAAACATTTAATTTTTGCTCTTTATTGCTAGTTAGTGCAGTCCTTTTATTAATACTTAATATACAGGGTGTTTTTTTAATATTGTAAAAAAATTTACAGGCGGACTCCTTGGATAAAAATATAAAAAAAAGTTCCTATGAACATATTATTTCAACTTTTGAACTACGGGGCGAAAAAACTGTAAGTAAAAGAATTAAATTATTATATTTTATAAATGTGGATAAACATAGACGCATGGCATTTGGGATAGATATATATGTTTTTCAAGGTTCTCATACAACAATATTTGTAATCATTTGCTACTCTGGACTAGGGTTGCAATCTGCCAGCCTCAATGGTTTTTCCATTGAATTTTATATTGCTTATTTGTATTGCTGATTTCGTATGGCAGATATGTATTAATTTAATTTATTTACTCGAAAACGGCACAATTTACGAACAAATTTTACAGGATTAAAAAGTTTCTAATTAAGTAAGACCTTCACAAACCATTTCTTAAATTTCAAATTTCCAGTCCCAGAGGAAGATAAAAAATGTATAAAGGGTTATAGATTTCCTTATTCCAAAGAAAACATACCGAAATTACAAATATTGTTGTAAGAAAACCTTGGAAAAAAAACATCCACATTTATAAAATAAAATTATTTAATTTTTTTTCTTAAAACTATACCGCCCTGTAGTTTAAAAATTAAGAAGTTTAGACCATATGTTTATAGGACCTTTTTTTCGTATTTTTATTCAAGGAGTTGGTTTATAAAAAATTTTCGTAATAATAAAAAACACCCTTTATAATTTTAAATAAAAACAAATGAATTTAATTTTATTATTAAAAAAATAATAAAAAAATAAAATTGCTGTTTCAATGCATTGTATATAAAAGCCAATACTTGATAGCAGCACTTTAAATACATTGAGAAATTCACAAAGAGATATGTTTTCAAGCTCTAAACACAGTGTTCAATTTCAATAACACCAAAAATTTTGAACTTTCATTGTCTATATTTATGTTAATTGATACACAACGTTTCGGTTAGTGATGTATCTTTAACCGTTTTTAAGTGATAACTTTTATCATGTTAATATTATGTTAATTGTATATACATATATATTTTTTTAATTTAACCAACGTACTTAAAGTGCCGCTCTCACCTATCTACTTTTAGATACATGGTATTGGAATACTTTGCATCACGTCTACAGTAACGTTTTTTTCTGTTTTATCAATATTAATTAAAAAACATTAAAAATCATATAATAGGTACCAATTTAACAATTTCTAGTGATAAAAACGAAACATTTTATAGTATTTCGCAAAAATTATAAATTCTTAAATGTTTGGACTCTTTTTTTAAGTTGATTAAAACATCCTAAAACTACATTCTAAATAGTCTCGTCAAATAGCTTTTCTTCATATTTAAACATATACTTAGTTTTTGATTTTTTTTAATTTTTTTGGCTTTGGAATATTTTGCTAATCAGTCGTTTTTGACATTTCATTTTACATTTTTTAAATTTATTATTATTACAGCAGTTACAGGGCAAGTGTCAAGATGGTTTTGGGTTATTCCACATGCCCAACTAGTTACCTAATTTCTTAAAAACAAAACAAATTTCGGTTAGCTTCAAGCATTTTTTCTATAATAAATATAATAAAAAACAAAGAAAAACTAAAAACTCTGCATCTTTTTTAAGTGTCATAACCAACTTTCTCACCTTCATAAGCTAATATATCAAAAATATTGTTCTTAAAAAAAGCTAAAAGCAAACATGAAAAACATTAATTATATCTTCATTGACACTGTGACCCTATAATTTATAACTAACTTCATATCAGTTAGTAGGGCCTGTCAATTAAAGAAGCCCGTGTCAAAAACCTCGTTTTGAAGTTTTGAACTTTCGAGGGAGAAGTGTTACAAAAGTGTCCCCAACTTTAATATACATGTCATTAATCATTATAAAGAGCGTTTTTATTTATTTTACTGAAAAAACGCATTTAAAACTTTTGTTCTAATTATGAGTTTAATGATACGGATAAAAAATAACCTTCCGTGATTTTAAAACTCTACATATATCTTATATACAGAGTAGAACATGAAAATAAATTAAATTTAATAATTAAAACGAAAAAATGTGGGGGATTTTATCAAGGAATACTTTTTTTCCCGAATAATTCTATGGTTACAATTGTGACAACAATCATTATCATGGTAAACATGAAAATAAATTAATTTTTTGATAAAAACGACTAAAAATAAAAAAATACTAGCGCATTAATTTTACACACCTATAAAAGTAGTGACTACATCAATTTCTGTAAAATATAAACGTTTGTACAGTAACGGCCATTAAATCTTGAGCAATTCTTTTTCCCTTTCGTAAAATAGGCTTATGCCACCTTCTATAGAATATAAATACTTGTTGAAAAACCTAATAAAGAAACAGGTGTCCGTTGTCAGTGTCTAAAAATATTTTTAAAATGCCAAACTTAACTTTGGATCAAAAAGTATTAATTATTCATTATATTGAGCAGAGAGGTTGGCCAGAAAGGGATGTGGCGGAAGAGCTTAACACCCAAAGAGTACTATTCATTTTGTTAAAAAAATGGCAGGAAACACACTCCTTTGAGAGAAGAGCTGAAAGTGGTCGCCCCAAACTATCAAATCAAGAACAAGACAATAATTTAGTTAATGTTGAACAACCATTACCAAATTTTTTTAATCTGTAGTTAAGCAAAAATGGAAAGCAATTTCCCAGCATCGGTTAGAACGCACGGCGAAGAATCAAGGCAAATATCCGAATTGCGCTGCCACCTGGCGTAGTCCTTTAAAAACCGTTTTTAACAAATGCAAATAAAGTACAACGCATTGAATTTGTCTCTACAATTTTACTTAAAACCTCTGATTTTTTGGGAAAATATAATATTCACCGGTGAAGAAAGTGTTTCAGTCTGTCTCACTATGAACTGTCATTAAAGTTCCCTTTCAATTTGGTGCAGTATGAAATCCCAGGAAATTTAAAAAAAAAATCAGTGTATGCCATAAAATGTTGGCAATACATTCAAATTTGGAGCAGACCCCAAACCTTTTTTTCGTGTGCCACGGCGCGTATGGTCAAAATTTGGGTACATGGCATCCAAAACGCGACGTTTTATTGATACTCGTATTAAAATTTTAAAATGTGTTCTTAAAGTGGTTAATTTTTTTTTTCTATTGTCTTTAAAACCCAACATTTTTTGGGTTTTGTTTCAAGAAGTTGCAACCCGCCCAAGTTAAATAAGTTTTTAATGGCAGTTTAACCTTATCTTACATAGAAAACTAATTGGTGAATATGGTTTTCCCAATGATTTTATTTATACAAGATATTTTTTATCGAAAAAAACGCAATTTCCCTTGTAAATGATTTTTTAAAAAAAGACAAATGTTAAATTATGTTTATGGAAAAAAATTGATACTCCTTGTTAACGTTAAACCCAAAAAAATAAGACAACCAACAAAATTTTACAGTTTTTTAACTTTTCCTCCCCCTCGCCGTTTTCGATGGTTTTTTTTCACAGGGGGGTGCGGGATCACAAATCAAAGTAAGTTTTTCTACAACGTTTCATTTTTGAGATATCATACAATATTTAAAATTTATTAATAATAGTTGGTTTTATTTATTTTTTTAAATTTTTTTTTGAAAAAAGAACAAACTTAAAAAAATATCGACCGTTTAAAAAAAGGGGGTGTAAATTGGCCTTTTTTATTTTTTTCTATATTAAAGCAGATCATATAAAATCTAATATAACAAAAAACGCAGAAAATATATAAAATAAAATTTAAAACTAAATAATTTTATGATATTTTAAGTGTACAATTTTAAGGAAGAATGTGAAAGTTTGCGGGAATAAGAAAACGAGTTCTGCCATTAAATTTAAATTTTTTGGGGTTTCAATTTCCAAAAATGGCCCTTTTAAAAAATTTTTTCCAAAACCCTTTTTTTAAAAAAAAAAAAAAAACCTTTTTATATTTTTGTTGTTAATTATTGATGCAAACCATCCCTACGACGCACTTTCCCTTTTTCCCCCCCTCTCTACTATGCCCTATTCTTGCCATAAAGAGTGTTCCCCTTTTTAAATTTTTTTTGTGCTTGCGGTTTTTTCCCAAATTTTCCCAAACAATCGTATGGTATTTACCAAACGCTTTTTTTAAATTTAGTAATCAGAAATTTAGTAATCAGTTCTGTGTTTTTCTTGTGTTCCCGTGTAAAAACCCACTGTTATTTTAGTAATCTTTTAATATTTTTAAACTAAAGTAATATAAATAGTTTTTTATTTTATATAATTTTTGAACTGTCCGGTTTTTCCCCGGTTTTTTGAATTCGTTTTTGGGGGAGAAAAAGACCATTGGAAACCCTAGCCATTCACATCAGCCCCTAAAAACGTACTTTTAACACAAATATCATACAATATTTTTTCTACAAACGCAATAATGCATTTAAAAAATTAAATTATTAAAAAATTTGGGAAGATATATTTTTCATAGCATCGTATAAAAAAATTATTAAAGTTGGCATTTATTAATGAATTCTAACAACCGTTTTTGGGCCTGGTTGGTTACGGCATGTTTACAAAAAATTTTTAATAAATCGTGTAGTTTAAGCTCGTTTTAGTTTTTATTTAAAAATTAACTTGAAATGAAAAAAAAAGGGGGGGAAAGAAAGTTTTGGGTTGTTTGATCCTTTTAAAGAGATAGATGAAGCGGCCAGTAGAGCATCGCTGGATTTACTGCCCAGGAAATCTCGTATAAATATAATATTGCCTAAAATAAGTTTAAAAATTTGATGAAAAAAAAGGTTTTGCTGGATAATATACCGAAAATATATTCGTTAAATTGATGTGACATTTTTTTCCACTAAAACTTTGCATTTAAAATTTTTTTTAAAAAAATTGGCAGTTTTGGAAAATTTGGGGACCCCGAATTCGGGAAAAAAAACACAATTGAAATATTTTAAAAAATAAAAATTTTGGGTTATTTGGATGTTTCAGCAATTTTTCAAGGTTATGAACATGTTTTTTGCTTATAAGCAATTTAAATATCTCCGCAAATTTTGGATAAAAAAAAATTTCTGAAAAGTATGGGGTTTGGGTGTCGTAAAAAAATTTTTTCTTATTTACCAAAATTTCAATCATTTTATAAATGCCAAGATACAAGCTTTTAAAATTTTACAGGGGGTTTTCGGTGAATTTAACAAGAATAGTAAATATCAACTTTTTTTCACGGGGGGTTTATACGGAATTATTGTCTTATTTTTTTTATTAATAATTTAATAAAAATGATTTTAAAGAAAAAAAAATAAATATTTTTTTAAAATTTTTTAAAGAAACATTACTTGTACAATTATTCCCAAACAGGCCTTTTTGCTTGGGGTTTAGCGCAAGCGCGTCAGTCATGTTAAACAGGAGGGGAATTTTGAAAGTTTGGGGGCCTTATCACCTCTAATATAAGTCAATTAAATAAAAAATTAAATTATGGGGTTTTTTTAGTGCATCCCACCCTAAAAAAAAAAATTGTGTTCAGTTACGACGATGGTTAAAGTGCCATGGTCGTCCTCAAGGAGGAAAAAAAGCCAAACTTGTTGAAAGGTTAGGGTATTAATAATTAAGATGTCAAGTGAAAGGGGGCTATTTGGGGGTGGAATAATGAAATTTCAAAAAAAAAAAAAATTCTTATTTCTATGTTTTTTTGGGTCAAAAAAGCTCTGCGTAATTTTAAATATTTTTCAGCCAGCGAAGGGTTTTTAGTGACTTTAACCTACGACAAATTTAATTATAAAGGGTTTTAGCGCACCTTTTTTTTATCTATAATTAAATTAAAAATATTACCCTATCAATAGTTTTTTTTTTAAAACAAAATGATTGGGGGCGGGGTATTCGGATGATGGACCACATTTCCTTTAAAATGAAGTAACATATATATGTGTCTTTTTTTTTCCATTATCAATTCCTTAAAATCGACCCACTTTATCCACACCGCTTCACCCATAAATCCAAAATTTTCCCCAAAGTGAAAAATTTTTTTTGGCTTTTCCCTTTCCCTTTTTTTAATAAGTTTTTTGGGGTATTTAGAACAAGGCTTTGGGAAAAATTTTAAAATAATATACATTCTCCTGAAAGGATTTTCTACGCTTTTTACTACTGCATACCCCATAACAACAAGTTTTTAGCCCCCTTTTTTTATAGATAACATTATATATTTTAATTAAAATATTGGTATTATTATTTTATTATGTATGCAGAATAATTTGAATTGAACTGTTTAAAAAAAAAATTTTTATTACTTGTTTAATTGCTAATATTTTTATAAACATTTGCTAATATTTTTATAACTGTAGTGTCCCAAAAAAAAAGGGGCAAGTTGGGGATGCGCAAAATTTTTTTAAAATATTACAAGGGCTATTGTTCACATCTTTAAACAATCGCCAAAGGCGCTTATTTTAGTTTTGGGGAAAATTATTTAACCAAAAAACAATATTCTTTAAGAGTCCATTCGCGCCGCGAAAATTGGATCCAATTTGGGGGTTTGGGGTAATTTTTTTTTTAAAAACGGTATAAGTTATCGATAATTTTTAAAAAATAATGAAAGCCAAAACCTAAATCTAGGTTTTTGGTTTTAATAGTTTTTTAAATTTTGGGTTTAGTTTTTATTTCCTTTAGTGAAAGTCACCCCAAAATCGGTTATGTTTTGATATTTTTTTTTTTAACTGACTTAATTTTAAAAAGTTTGGGAGAGGCAAAATTATTTCCTTA
>JAHBCN010023583.1:0-12668 GCA_019359885.1 Listronotus oregonensis | reverse complement strand
CTATAAAGGAAGTGGGCATTGTAATAAAAAAAAACGCTTTTTAGATTTTGTAAATAATCTTTACTTTTGTTACCTTACGGCCCCCACGACTTCGAGAAAAATGAACCTAGTGCGCCAAAATTATTTTCATTGAGTACAAATAGACAGGGTCATCGAACAAGGACTGAACCGGACCATATTTGTAGCTTTGTTGGCTTTAAAAAAGGATCTTGTATATTTCTCCCTAGAATCCTGTAGAACTCCTCAAAAAACGGTTTAAGATAAAACAAAGCAGATAAACATCAAATTGACATTTTCTTCATAGGACACCTTATTTATTGGTTCGTTTTAAAAGCGACTTGTCAGAAAAAAAAATGATTCGTACTTTTTAGTAACAACAGAATTAATTTAATTTAAAAATATCATTATTTTTCAAGTAAATAATGGTAAAACTTTTTAATGTTTCTTTTCTGTTCACATTGATTCCAAAATGGGTTTTTAAACCATTATAATTTTTTTTTAATCTTCATAATTTTTACGAACAGGTTTAATTTTATTTTTAATTACTGTTATGGAGAAACCTAAAAATACATTTTGGTTTCTGAAGAGCAAAGATATGTTTAATAAGACAAAAATGAGATCTAAGAGCTTCTTTGAATTTTTGCCTAATTGATCCAAAAAGAAGCATAATTTTACGTTTGTTTCTTTAAGCGACCCAAATAAATTTAAATGCTTTGTCAATAACAAAATTTTGATGTTTTTCCAAAAACAAAACTTAATAAAGATTTTTTAAACAGGAAATTTTCTTTTATCTTTGTCCCAGGTAAGTGGGAAAAGTGTGTTTTATTTTCAGTTTTAAATAAAAGATTCTGCTTTTATATTATGACATTATTTTTTATTTTGAAAAGATAGTTTTCTCTTATGCCGAATTTTTATAAGGAATATTTTTCTAAGAAATAAAAAATAAAGAAGTTTCTTATATAAATGGCCAAATATACATGTAACTGTATAATAAATTTTCGAAATAAATTAGAAAATTGAAAAAAAGTAACAATAAATGGTTAAAATGCCAAAAGATAAAAGTAATATTTTATAAAAGTAATGATAACAACAGTTACTACAAATTTAAGGTAAGACTGTTTCCATCAAATTCCCTGTGAATGTCTTAAGTTATACATTTTGGAAACAAAAAAGCCACCCAAAGATAGATTTAAAGAACAAGCAAAACATACGGAACAAGGTACACGTCAAGGTCGGGGATTGCCGAACATGCATGGTCAACCCACTAAAGGAAAAAAAAGTTCAAGAAGTTGAAATAATTTTGAAAAACCAAAATATATTCAGCAAAACTAGTATTGACTTTCCTAATGTTGGGCTGCCGTTGTTAAATTGCCAAAAATCGGTAAAGCTTCGGCAAACAACGAATATTACTAAGGAAGTAGCTTTAAAGAAGTTTTTCATAGAGTTTTACTTAAAAACGGTTAAAGCTTTGTCTAAGCTTTTAGTGGTATTGACACCATAACATTGTCTTCAGAATTTGTTGTTTCAATGGTTTTTGGGCTGTTAGGCCGGCGTTGATTGTCTGGTTGACTTGACGTTTTGCCAACACGAGTAGTTGGCATCTTCAGAAGTTGCTTTCTGGTTGACAGTATGCGAACTACTGGGCTTTGCGCGGTCGTAGCTCATATTTATACGTTCTGGAGGCAGTGGGCGAGGATTCGGTTACTTTCGGTTCCGGTCGGCTTTGTTCGTAAAGGGTGCAATTCTCGTACCCTTATTATGGGGATCCATTTTTGTTGATCTTAATTGTTACTTTTTATTAAAGTTGTTGCTATGCTTTCCTATCTCTATGGCTTCTTGTAGAGTCTGGAGTGGTATGGACGTGGTCGCGAGTACTTGGGTCTCCTCAAACTTTATTCGATGGTCGTTGTAAGGTATGTTCTGCTACGGCGGATTTGTCTGTCTGCCCCCGAAAAGTTGGTTTTATGCTCTTTAATCCCGGTGTTGATCGAGCGTTTTGTCGTTCCTATGTACACGCTTCCAATGTGCACGAATGCGATAAATTCCTGAAGACGAAGTGGATCTCTTTTCTTTGGCCTATGGAAGGCATTCTTTGATTTTCCCGTGGTTCAAATATTGTTTTTACATTTTTTTCGTAGCAATCGAAATCCTATCCGTAACCTCGGGAAAAAAGGGCAGAAATGTTTTGCCACTGGCTGGGTTGTTTGTTCTCCACGGGTCTGGTATTCGTTGGTTCCATTGATCTTTTGATTTCTGTGTCTGAATAACCGTTGGCCCTTAAAGCGTTATGAATATGTGTTAGTTCTGCGTTTGGCGCCTAGGGTTCGCAAATTCTTCTTGCCCTTTCTGTTAGAGTTTTAATGACTCCATATTTCTAACATTGGTGGTGGTTGGAATCCCTATGTCGATAGCGATCTGTGTGTGTGGGTTTTCTGTATACCGAGTGGCCTAATGATCTTCCTTTACGCGTTAATAATACATCAAGGACTCTTGCTTGTTGTCTTCCTCGATTTCCATCATAAACTGTATATTTTCATGGATGCTGTTAATGTGTGTCAGAAATTCTTGCAGTTTATCTTGTCCATGACTCCATATTACGAAAGTGTCATCCACATATCTATACCAAACTTTTGGCTTGCAAGGGGCACTGTTTAAAGCCAGTTGTTTAAACTTTTCCATGAAGAAATTTGCTACGACCGGGCTGAGAGGGCTTCCCATTGCTACTCCTTCAGTCTGTTTTTAAATCTTTACAAGGAAAGCATCTTAAGTCACAAATAGATATTTTTAAATCTTTAAACCTTTTAAAGTTTCTACAATTTTTAATTAAAATTACATTTTTAATAAACTGAATTCTATTTAAACGTAATTCTTTGCTGGGTACTTTTTCTAAGAAAAAAACTTTGTTTATAACTGAAAAATAAAATTTACATAAGAAACGTTAAAAAGAAAATAAATTCAAGTGGCTTTCAGCTTTAGAAAATATTTATGACATAAACTGACTTGGCGCAGATGTCGCGTATTTTAATTATCTTACACCTAAAAAATTAATTAAACTTGGCAGGACACAAGCGTAAAGTGCTTAAGTTTTGCAGAATATTTAGCTAGGCTAGCTTATCGTTTTATAAGGATTTTAAAATTCCCTGCTAAAAAATAAAATTTGCTTAATTACGGCTCATACACAGAAAACAACTTGGCGTAGCCAAATTAAAAAAAAAAACTTGGCTGTATCCAAATTTACTAAATTAAACGAATATTGTTAGAATAAAAATAAAGTAGCGGTATAATTTACCACTTAAATTATTTGCAAAGATTTTTTTAATACAATATTATGTAATTTAACATATATAATATTTAATTGAAATAAATACGAATATCAAATTACTGATTGTTACAAAATATTTGTTTTTTGAATTATTTCGGTTATATATATTTATTTAATTTTTTGATAATCGGCACATTTTTTGTGACCGTTGACTATATAAGATTTTCCTTTTTTAAAATAGATCATTGTCTTATTGGGAACAATTAGGGATCTTGTAGATAATCATAGATAAAATTATTTTACCAGATTTTTAACTAAAATGGCAAAAAAATCAGTTTGAAATTAAAATAATACTGTCGAGAGTTAACGAATTTCTTAAATGAGCTACAACTTGTGGCTATTCTTAACCTAAAATATTAAACTAGCTTAGGTCAGAATTTAAAAAATAGTACGTAGAATTTTTAGCGAAGTTTTTATGGGTTCTGTCAAAAATGACAGTTTCACATGCCACACGTAAAAGCAAAAATTTATTTCTTTTTTAAATCGGATACTCTGTATATTAGAAGCATATTACATGGTCCCTTCTGTTCCGATTTAAAAAATATAACACATATGTATTTTTCTCTTAGTTTTAAACATTGAAAAAAATATTTAAAAAATAATATTTTTAAAATGCCTTAAGATAAGGTATGTAGAGTTTTGTTTCCTAAATATGTTTGTCAGATTATGAACTGTGTATTATAATTGAGAACTTTATCCTTCAGATACAAAATAATAGAAAAATTTTTAGTGGAGTAAAATTTGGAAGAAAAGTCGCTTAGTTATCGAGAAAAAAAAACCGTCGTAGAACCAAAATAGACTTACTGGGATTCTTTAATAAGGTAATCGTGTACACGAAATCACTTTTTACGACATTTTTTAGTGGTCGAGAGCTTTTTTATTTCGAAAAAAACCCAAAAAAACGGTTTTCAATAAAACACGTATTTTAACTTCTCCCTGCTAAATCTTTAATAATATTCATGTATCAAGTTAATTTTTTTTTTTGATTAAAATGACACAATAGCGCTTCGAACAACGTCCCATTTGAAGCTGATTTTTTTTTTAAATTTTAAAAAAGTACGAAACCAAAATTGTTATTTTTATAGGCATTTTAGGCAATCGGGAAAAAGTTTATTATTGAAAATTTATACATACATGCTGGTACAAAATTTTAGCTAATGTTTAAAAAAAATTTTTAAAACAAAAAATTTTTTGATACCTTTTACAGATTGAGTCAGTGATATTTTTTTTAAAGGCGAAAGTAATATTTTTGGGGCTTGGTTAACGAGGGGCCATAAAAAAATCTTACGGTCCGGTGGAATGTAGTAGGTAGTTAAAGTTGTATCAACAGGTTTAAACGCAGATCTAAGGGGTCGTTGTTTAGAAAAAAAAAAAAATAAAAAAATGGGTAGATTTTTAAACTCATACAAAATTATCAATCATTGTTATTAATTACCCACCTATTTCGTAGGTTTATTAAATTTTTTTTATTGGTTGCTGGTAAAGAAAACCACCCACGGGATTCGTTTTTTTTTTGATTATACATTCAAAACTTCATTTTTTTTTTACTTTTTAAAAGAAAAAAAAAAAAATTGCTGATGCTTTATGTATTTTAATTAAATTAGAGAAATATAGTACATACATAAAATATAAACTGGGGCTTCGTTAAACGTCTTTTTTAAACGGGAATATTCTTTTTTTTTTCCCATATAAAGAGATGATACGAAGCTATTCTTTCACATGTCTGAATGCTGCTTGAATAAGCAATGTTGCCAGATTTTTTGTAATAATTTTTATTATTGAAGGTTTTTTTTTATAAAAAAAACTAACTAGAACTAACAAAAAACCCTTTAAAACTATAATCTGGTTCTGGTTAGTTCCGGTTAGGTTTTCCTCGTTAAATGGTTTTTTTTTTTATTATAAATGCGCCGTTCTGGTCGGTCATGATTAGTGCTGGTTAGTTAAAGCGGTTTTTTTATTTTCCCTAATTATATTTGTAACTGGCTTGAAATTCAAATATTTTTGATTTAATGAAAATTTTCCTTATGGTAACGTCAAAGTTTTTTATTATAAATTAATAATTTTTCCGTTTAGTAACACTGTAAACGTCTTAAAGGGATGCATGAATTTATTACATGAAAATGTAAATAGTTAAAATAAAATTTCAAATAATGCCCAAATTTTTTTAAATTTTTATTGCGCTTTTCTTGGTGAAAACCACATCATCCGCTTTTTTTTGCCTTAAATAATAATACTTAAAGAATATTTTACATTGAAAAATTTAAAAAATCGTCCAATTCCGTGGAGTTTTTTTTTAAAAACCCCAAAAAAATGTAAGTAGTTATTTAGGCGCTTCATTTTTTGGCTTTTTTACGTAAATTTAATCCATTTCTGCCTTAAAATCTTTAATAATGATATTGCAGGAACGAAATTTACACCCCCAAACATTTTTGTCCTTCTTTCACACAAGTACATTTTGGGAATTTCCAATTTTGGGTTGACAAAAAGCCATTGCACTACGTATTATGGCAGCAGCCTTAATAAATTTTTAAATTTTTGGACATTTCTTAAGGAAGTAAAAGATCTATCTGAACATCACTACCAATACTCGCAGAAAAGGTAGATATTGTCGAACTATTTTCGGGTAGGTTCGGAAATCGTTTTCCTATTTTTGTGCTATTTTATTTTTTCTTTCAGAGATGTAGTGGCTGTAACATAATTTATGATTTTTCCCATCAAACGCAAATAAATCTTTATAGCCACGTAATTTAGACATCATATTAAAAGTCGTTTCTATTCCTGGCAGCTTTATTACTTTTTTGATAGGTAGCTTTTTTTACCCAAAAAGATTCAGTACTATGTAAAAAAAAAAATACCCTAAACATGATTTATAAGGATAAAATTGAAATTGGGATTTTTTTTTTAGTACAAAATTTAATCGATATTGTAAAAGTGTTTCTAAATGTATAAAAATAGGTTTGAAAATTTTTTTTGAAATAATTATTATGAAATTAATTATAGAAATTAAATTAATGTTACCTTTCATTTTTTTTTAGTTTTCCAAATTATTAAAAGGATTCCTTTAAGGGTCGTTTCTTATTAATCTGACAAACATAATTAAAAAAAAGATTTACATAGCTTTTGATGCATTTTAACAATATTATTTTTTGCAAATCAGAAGAAAAGGGACCATTTAATACGCCTTTAATATACAGTGTCCATTTAAAAAAGATAAATTTTGGCTTTCAAATGTGAAATGTTACACATACTGTCATTTTTAACGAAACCCATAAAAAATTTAAAAAATTCTACAACCCGGGGTTTTAAAAAACCCATAACTCAAAAAAAAAAAAAAAATTCAGGTTTAAAAGTGGGAAAACCAAAATGATAACATTTATTTATGTAAGTATGTCGGGTTTTTGTATATTTCTCCACGCATTTTAAAATTTATTTGCTGTGACCATTATTTCTTTATTGGCTTACATTTTCTTTAGCTTGGTAAACGGTACAGATTAAATCAAAATATTTATTTTATGTTTTAAGATTTCACAGAAAAAAATTAACAAAAAAACATATTTTACAAAGTTACACGCCGTTGAAGTAGAGGGGAAAAAAGAGCGTATAATTTTCGCAAAAGGGTGGTTTCTCAACAAAAGAGGAAGGTTTTTTCAGTTTTTTTTTTTTTTTTTTTTTAAAAAAGAAAATTTTAAAATTTGATTTTTTTGGTTTCCCGTCTGAAGGATATAAAAAAAAAAAATTCATTTGCTTTTAAGAAAATTGGTCAATCAAAACCCTAAGATTTTGGGACAAACGTTTCAAAAAAAAAATAGTTTGGAAAAAAAGCGTATAAAATTTTAGGTTAGTTTTAGGTAGTCTAATAGATTTAGCTCAAAACTAAACTTTAAATTCTAGCCCAAATGCCCAACAATAATTTACAAATTTTAAAATAATTCTAATTAAAAAAAAATATTTTAAGTACATATTCCTCAATATCTAAACTATCAAAATATATAAAAAAATATTGCTATAACTTTCTAGACTAAAAATATCCCATTAAGATATTTAGAACAAAATTACTACTTATTACAAAAAAAAATCCAGTTTCTGTTGGTTCTCCATCCATCATGGCGTTCAACAGTCAATAGGTCTGCTTTAGAATCTGCCAACAGGGTTGTAGATAAACGACGGAACCAGTGTCCACTATATAATTCTGGGTGAGCGAATTTAAAAAAGTAGCTATAACTTTCAGCATGCTGCCAAACGTATTGATACCAACGGGCTGCCGATGCCGTATGCAAATCCTTTTTGTAACCTACAAAAAATCTCATGTTATCCGTGAGCATAGGACAACTCGTCTTTTTTTGCAGATATTTTTTGAAAATATAAAACTCCAGATTCTAACCTTAATAAGCAAAAATTTCCCATCATCGGCTGTGCAAGGAACTAGACAATTTCTTCTTTTGACAATGTCTTGCTTTTCTTTTGCTTATATCCTTCGTTTTTTCATTTTAGGAGTAGTGCTTGTAACTGTGCGAACTTGCTTATATACAAATTGTTCTTTGTAGCGATGACTGCTCTAAGCACTGAGTAAAAAGCCCATAGGCTGGAGCAACTGTATTTCGTCGACATCGTCTTGAAATAAGATAGGAAAACCTTTTTTTGAAGCATATTTTTTTTTCGAAACACCAATCGACAAATTTTTGGTACACTCGTTCGTATTTTTCTTTTAATTATGACGGCAACAGCGAAGAGACTACCATTTGCGCCATCTCTTCTGTGTCGGAGGGAAAGGAATAATCAGACATATTACTTATTTCTAGTTAAAATGACTAATTTTAGTAAAATATCGCCAGTGCAAAACTCTCGCGTGTAAGAATAATATTTGTTTATTAAACATAACACAAATGGCCTTGTGGACATAGCAATTGAATGATAAAGTAATTTGATTTTTTTGAACCCAAAACAGGTAGAGGTACAGGTACAGGTATACCGTGTGTCACTGCATGACGTGAACAAATTTAAAATTTAAAAAATCACGTTTTTACTAATATCTGTGGTCGTAGATAAAATTTTGTATATTACGGTTTCAGTTCATTACAATACTTGTGTGATTACTCCGACTCGGTCTACGACCTCGTCGAGGAATATATTTAACACTTGTTATTATAATGAAGCTCATAACGCACTTATTATATAAATAACAATTTATTTTTATGAATTAAATGTTTTAGGGTCAATGAATTTTTTCCAAATAACCTTTTTTATATTTCTTAAAGGTCTAAACCACATAAATTAGAAGATAAAAGTTACTTTTTGATCAAACCGTTACTAAGTAATACAATAAGGCTAGAGATGTCTTTTACTTTAGTTCATTTAAATTTTTAAAAATTAATTAAAACTCTGCTAGCACAAATAATGCCTGCATTTTATATTACAGTCTGTGGCTAACTTTTGCTTTTTACAAGTATTTAAAGTTTTGCATTATTATTAAAGTTACGAAGTTACATATAAAATGTCTATGCTCCAGGCGACATAACTTAAAAAGTTGGTAAACTTCGTAAACAATCTAAATATTCTTGTATATTTTTTACAGCGGAGAGCAGAAAATCATTTTCTTAAAAATAAAAAAGTCCCAGAAAAAGTAAGTACAACAATCGAGGGTTTCATTAAAAAATTTAAAATTACAAATTTTCGAAAATTTAATGTTTTCTGGGATGTATTTTCATTTAAAATTTTTTAAATTAACAGTAAAGTTTAAAAATTGCAAATTTTTTTAAAGGCTTTTCCGAAAATTTCAATTTATAAAGGATTTTAATTTTTTATTAAAATTTCATTTTTTATTCTAATGTAAAAATTTTCTAAAAAACTATTATAACCTTTATTTTTAATTTTTTTTAAGGCCTGCTGCGTTAAATAACCGCTTTCCCGAGATAGGCAAATTTAAACAACGTTGAGTACGGTTAGTAACTGGATAGGGCCGCCAGTAAACAACGTGTGCCGTTGGGTGGAATTTGAATCCAGGTTAAACTGTAGGTCCCGTCTAGATAATATTATCCAGACGTCAAGGGGGTAGTTTAGAGGTGTTTTAATATTTCAACTTTGGCGGAACTAGAAAATAATGAATTTAAAGTAAAACATTCGAAAACTTGACATTTACGGCATCTAGTACCTAGATTTCAACAAGCCTGCGTAGGCTGTCTAAAAGATAGGGAAAAATACGTCCCTTGACATATCGTTTTTCCCCAATGTACTGTCAAACTACTGGAGCAATCAAGGGTACACCTTAAAACTCTAGTGGGACTGTACACGGGACACTGCAGATTGAAATACTACATGCACAAGATCGGCCTAGCGGAAGACGCCGAGTGCCGCATGTGCATGGAGGGGGATGAATCGGCAGAACACATACTGTGTTCGTACCCAGCAATGGCACGACTAAGATTCGCAATTCTCGGCAATGACACCTTGTTGCCGGGGAGGTAAAAGATCTCTCTCCCAACAGGATCATCAGATTTATTAGAAGTCTGGACCTGGTGGGAGAAATATAATAGGATGTGAGCCACAATAGACCGATCGGTCGCGGTGGAAGGGTATTATACCCACTCACTTTAAACCTACATACCTACCTATCGTTTTTCCAAATGCAACCGTATATCCCAAAATACATTTCTTGTGTTATATGCAAATTATACTAATAATTTTTTTTTCTCACTGCGATTCTATTGTCGCCACCTTACGAAAAGTGTCATAGACTTACTTAAGACGAAATTTGACATTATTTGTAGGTATTCATAAAGCGATTTCTAAAAGAAAAGTATTTGTTGTTGTGACTGTTTTTGTGTAAGTTTCTATTAACCTGCTAATTATCAAGTAAGAAGAAAAACCACAAAACTGAAAGTGACCCTATTTGTTTCAATTTATTTTCAGAGAAAGTGGCATAACCCAAAAAAAAAAAAAAATATATATATATATATATATATATATATATATATATATATATATATATATATATATATATATATATATATATATATATATATATATATATATATATATATATATATATATATATATATATATATATATATATATATATATATATATATATATATATATATATATATATATATATATATATATATATATATATATATATATATATATATATATATATATATATATATATATATATATATATATATATATATATATATATATATATATATATATATATATATATATTAATCTCAAATTAATATAAATATGACAATTTAATATAAACAAGTATTTAGTGTAAAATAAATATTAATTAAATATTTAAATTTACTGCTTATTGGTAACATCTTAAAACTCTAAGGTTTTTTGTTGTCTATTTTTTTAAAACTAAGTTTTTTGAGTTGTGGGGTTACATGGGTTTTTTCAAAAAACGGTATATTTAAAACATTTAATCCTTATAGAATATTAGATATTGTCGTTAACATACACATTTGTTAAAGAATTTTTAAAATTTTTGTAGAAAAATACTTTAAACTTCGCCATTGTGCTGACATTTTTGGAGACCCTTCGGAAAAAAGGTGCGTCCGCATTTACAGCAGAACTCATGACAGGATCATATAAAATGAAAAAGAAATACCTGGTTTAGTTAGGACCATAAACTAGAACTTGGACGAAGTTAAACAAAAAAAATTAAAAATTGGATTTTTAGTATAGCTTTTTACAATAAAAAATGCAAATTTCGGTAGTTATAATTAAAAAAAAAAGAAATTTTTGTCCAAACTCTTGCAAATTGTATCTGGAAAACTTGTGTAATCTTTTATCAAAATTAAGTAGTTCTCGAGAAATCTTCACAACCGACTTTGAAAACACAGTTTCGAGAAAAACGCATTAAAAGTTTTGAGTGACATTAACACAAAAGCTTTTGTGGCATTTTCTTTTAAAAATTGAATCTATTTATTTAAGTCTATATTTAAAAATTATGTTTATATTTTTCACTTTTGTAAAAATCGAACAGCACCAACTTTTGAAAATCCGTAATGTGCGTTAATATTATAGGAAATTAATTGGTTCGCTTGTTTCTTTAGTACTTGGCGGCGTTGCAAAATAGGTATAAGAATAATAAGTTTCAGGACACTGGCAGGAATTTTTGCTATAAAAAATAGTTTATAGTTATATAATACTAAAACAAAATTAAACACGCACTTGCGGGCATAAAAATCGGCACACTGCATACTTTTGAATTTAAATGCATTTTTCTAAAAATATTTATCAGATCAAAACAAAACTTATAGAGTTTGAAAGATAATTTAATATGGAATGACATGATAATAAATTTATCAAGGGTTCTTATTGTTTATAAAGTGTAGCAAGCGAAGACAAAAGATATGTATAATATTAGGTGGATGTTATCACAAGTATAAACAAACTTTTGACAGATTTAATTAGTCTCTGCGATAGTTTTTACATAATTTGATTTTAATAATTTAATCAGTGACAAAACGTCTAGGTTTATTGCATACTATACCAGAAAAATTCACCCAAGTAATTGTTTTAATCAAAAATGGACTCCATCGAGCTGTTGCCCGATGACCGAATATGACGAAGTTCAGCAGTTTGAAATGAATCGCGAACATTATGACGAGACCTGATCCTTTCATCGGTGACCAGAAACAGGTAGAAAGCATGTATAATGGAGCTTAATAACCGCTTTATTGTGTCAAAGACATTAAAAACCGTTGACATAATGCGGTTTAAGTGGACCAAGAGCTCCGTAAGGAGTGATTATTAGCCAGTGCAGTAAGGCGAAGACAGCGGATAAGAAACCGGAGCCCTAAAATTCCTGCAACTTGTCCAAAACTTACCCCAATCCACCGTAGAGCTCGTTTACATTTCGCACCAGATCATCTAAATTGGAGGACAGAGGACATTGCAGCAGTGGGGGTCTCATATGTTCTCCGAGAGACCATGATATTATTATGTCTCTATGGCAGTGGCCGAATAAAGAAAGTTTTTCGGAGATCAGGAAAGCAATTTGTGGAGCCATGTATTGAAAAGCGGATTAGCTATGGTAGAGGTTCATGCATGACCTGGGGTAAAATTTTTATGGAAGCAAGAACGGACCATGTGCTCATCACCGACCTGACCATGATCACGAGGGAGGAGTTTTAACAAGCTCCCTTTGTATTTAAAAGATTCTTGCAGTTCATTTGGTACCCTACATCGATTGTATTGCAGAAATTTGACTTTAATGCATAAAAATTCAAGGTCGCATACAATGAGTAACATCATACATAGAAAGCATTTATTCATAAACGCAATCGGGGCTGCGCCCAACATGGTTTTTTTTATTATTGGCGATAAAATGGACAAA
>JAHBCN010023582.1:0-12443 GCA_019359885.1 Listronotus oregonensis | reverse complement strand
CTTTTTTTTGAAAAGCCCCCCCACTTCAGATAATTTATAAAACCGATACACTTTAAAATTTTACCAAAAGTTTTCAACGTTATAAGCCCAATGCTATCCCATTCGATAAAAAAAAGTCCAGCCCATAAAAAAAACGTCAGATTTGGGCCTTGCCGATTCCGAATAAAAAATTCCATGAAATTTTAATGTTTGCCCACTTACCCCTGATAAACAATGTGCAGTTAGGCAACACATTATATTTTTATGAGACCAAATACCTTTTTGCATGGGTGCGGCGCGTATGATATCCGCGCGTACCATCCACCAACCGTTGGCGTCCGCCATCAATCGCCGTTTTCTTTGGGTTTGCCCCCTTTGCCCCGTATTACGGTTTTTTTGTTTGTGGAAAATTTTTTTGTGGTTGCGGGAGTTTTTTTGATTGAAAAAAAATTTTTTATTTTAGTGATTAGTGTTTATTTAATTGTGACTATAATTTTGTGTTTATTGTTTTTACTTAAATCGTAAAAAAATGACTGGAGGTTGTAGGGTTTTTGTGGTAACATACCCGGCTTTTTTTAATTTAGGTAAGTATTTTTTATTTAAATTAGGTGTTTTTAGACGAAACTTGGGTAACCGAATAAATAATAATCCCTATATAAATTTTGAAAAATAAAAAATAAAATATTCATAGGAAATAGCAGGGGAAAGTAAGGTCTTAACTATCTTTTGATGATTACCACAATTTTGTGTGTTTCGTGGATTAAAAAAAAGAAATAAGGTTTAATTTAGGTACTTTATTTTTTTACAATTTAGTTTAAAATTTTTTTTTGGGAAAAAATACAAACCCCGAAAATATCAACCATTTAAATAATGTAAAGTATTCTTTCCATATTATATCAGATGATATAAAAACCAATATTACACAATAATTTTAAAATTTACATGATATCGTTGAATAACCAACAATTTTGTGCAAAAAAAAGTGAATGTTTAAAATTTACATATGGTCATGTTATTTATGATAGTAAAAAAATTATGGGTCTGGCCCTGACCATTTTCCATTGCGCAAACCCGCATTGCCGACCCCCCGATTCCCGCCATGCACGGCTGGACAATTTTTTTCCAAATATTTTATAACCTTCTTCACTTTTTCCGGTATAATTTTTGTATGCAATTTTACTTTCTTTTCCTATTAATATCTATTTTTGGTTTACAAAATTTTGAAGGTTTGGACGAAAATTTGCAAAAGAATGAAATTGGTAATATTTTGGGTAATATTCTTAATTAAAATCGTTAAGCCATTAATTTTTTGCGGAAAAATCTTTTTTTTAATAAACCTATAACAAGGGTTGATTTATAAGGGTCGAAAAGTTGCGAAATGAAATTAGTAAATATTTTAAGCAACAACATTCTTAAATTAAATTACTATGGTAAATTAGTCATTTTTTGGGTAAATAATTTTTTTTTAAATTTAAGCTCTTAAAAGGGTTGTTTTTAAGGGTTGAAATATTTTAAAATTGTATTCTAAAGCAAAAAAACAATCATTAATCAACTAATCCAAACCAAATTTTACCCATCTTAAGGTTTAAAATGTTATTCCATAGTTTTGACAATTAGGGTAGTTTTCACCCTTTAAAACAAACGGCGTACATCCCCATGAAATATAATTTAAAGTAGAGGATTAGAAGCGCCTTTTTCCCAAATTTTTATACAAATCAATGAGGACACAAAAATTGCAGGTTTTGCAATTTTTTAGCTTCATTTTTGGGACAATAATTATTTATCATCAAATCGTTTTAATTTGTAAAAAAAATTTTTTTTTTGTAAATCTCATAAGGGTGGTTATTTAAAGGTTGAGTTATGGTAGTAAATATTTATTATAGCGTAAACTGTTAAAATATTTTTTTCACAATAAAAGCGTTATAAAATAATTTTCAAATGAAAAAAAATTTTTTTTGAAATTTCGTTATTAAGGTGATTTTTAAGGGTTGAAACGTTAAATATAATGTTAGATATAACTCACAACATAAAAAAAGATTCATTTTCATATTTAGCTATACTTTTAATTTAGATCTATTTCTATGGTTTTTATTTTTTTAGCATAAGGGGTGGTTTTTACCCCTAAAATAAAAAGCACCCCTAAGCATATATAAACTTTGATCTAGAGGGTAAAAGCAACCTAATTCCAAATTTTATAACAATTGAAACGGTCCAAAAAATCCGGGAAATCAAACAGCTTTTTCTTCCCCATCCACTGTACTAATTGTAGTTTTTTAAGACAAACCAGCTCATATAGTTTGTCCAAGCTAACATTTTTGCATTGGCAAAGGTTTTTTCAAAAACAAAAATTACTAGACCAACATCAAATCAGCGTCCCTAGTCCTGATCGACGACACATCCCAAATTTTGATTGGTCAGAACATTGTGGCACCACATGTTCGACCAATCAAAATATTGAATGATCGACCTCGGAAATCGGATGCATGAGACTCAGCTTAAATCGAGTATTGGATTGACGTTTCAATCGTTTCAATTTGTATTACATTTTTCTTGTGTTTGGGTGTGTTATTTCGTGTGTTAAAGTAATTAGTGAGATTAGAGATTACTGCAGAGTTTTTATTTTTTTTTTTTTTTTTTTTTTGGTGTGACTAATTGACATTTTTCATAATTTATTTTATTCGGGAATAAGGATTTTTTTTTTTGTTGGTTTTAAAAAAAAACCCGAATAATTTTTAGAGTATGAATCACAGTGATTACTGTATTTTCAGTTGGGAAAAGTTCAAACCCACTTCAGAGCTGTGATGGGAGGTAAGAAAATATAACCTTAAAAATTTTTTTAAAAATGATATATCAAATAATATCTTGCAAAATAAAATAATCGTTTTAATATATAGTATCATAATCTAAAAATACATAGTGGCAGTTGCTAAATAAAAGAAGCAAAATATGAAATTTAAAGTAATTTAAGCTTAATGGAAAAACCAAATGTGCAACGCATAAGAAGAAAATTTTAAAAGTTTTATGGAAAATAAAGATTTGGGAAAAAAAAAAAAATTTTTGTGTTTCTCTAAGGGGATCTTCTCGAACAGCTTTTTCCGCAAGTCTTGGCAGAATGATGATGTATATTTCAGTGAAAAGGTTGAAAAAATTAAAGGGGTCTTTTTTAAATTTACAAGGGAAGCACTTTTCAATCCTCTAATAAAATTTTGTTTTGCCTTATAAATTATCACAGTTTTAAAAAAAAAGCTTCCTCTTGCAACCGACAAACTGTAGAAGACCTGTTTTTTTTTTAAGAATATTTTAAGCTTCTGCTCCGAAGAAAGCTGTCGAAATTCCTTCTTTTGCATATCCTAATTAGAGCAAATTAAAAGCACCAGATGCATCCCTTTATTGTCCATGTCACATTTTCTGCACCTTCATCTCTAGAGTTTCAAATTTGAAATCCAAATATATTTAAGTCCCATCACTAATTTATTTTGACTTCACTCTAGACACTGTAGTATGTGAACATTTAGACTTAAGGGGTATCCTAGTAGGTAGAAAAATATAAATATATACAGATTCGGTAGATCCCTCAGTTGGGGTCTTTTTCATACATGGGACATATGTTTAAAAACCTGTAGTTTTTAGACAACATTAAACTACAGAACATACTTGCTGCATTTTTATGAAACATTAAAGTATATTTAATTAAATCACTATTAAAATATTTTAAATTTTCCTTAGAAAATGATTCTTGCTGGTTCCGAAAAAGGATGTTGAGGGTCCAATTTTTTAAATCAAAAAAAAAAAAACAGAGATTCCCGGGAGATGAAAGTTGAAATTTGTGAAAAGTGAAGATCTACGACCAATTTGAAAAGGCCCATTAGTCATTTTAGATAAGCCAGGAACAGTAGGTTGTTAGAAAATCCAAAAGGGCTGGAAGAAAGAAAATATGGTTAATTTTTTTGTGCTTGATTCTGTGGTTTCATTCAGCGCCTACCAAAGACTCCCAAATCTAATGTCGTCGATGCTGTTTTCAGAGGCTGGTCATCAAGTGCTGCGTTTGCCTCCATTTTATTGAGAATTCAATACTATTGAAATGGTATAAATATAAAAATAATAAGGCAGTTTCAACTGAATTTATTCCCTATTTTATGGGCCCCAATTATTAGTTTATTAATAAGGTAAATGGTAATAAAATATTTAAAATTTTTCTTTTTTTTTTAGCTTTTTTTTATTAAACTATCTTACTGCTTTTAAAAAAAAAACCAAATTTTAAATGACTATTTCATTTAAACACATTACATCAATGGCCACAGTAGTTCAAAATGTTGACTCACAAGATCCATTTAGAGTTCAGCGCTAAAACGCGAAACCCTCCCACTTTGTTTTTTTTTTTATCGTAAAAACGTCTAGACTAGTATCTGCTGCATGCAGATTGCATACATCTTTTTTTCGTCATTGCTTTTGTTTGCTTTTCTCATAAAAACCCCTGATGGAACTGCCACTTCTAAAGCCTTAAACACGACCTTCCAACGTTTTTGATAAATTTATTTTTTAAAATATGCATCTAATTGTGTTTAGATACTTGAATAAATAAACGATTATTACTGTTTTTTTTATTTATTTTATTACCATTTAATATAGGGAAACAGCTATAAAAGTTATATTAGATGAAATAAATCGATTTATCTTTTAGGCATCTTTAAAAAAATAAAAAATTTCATAAAAGAATATTGAACCATCCCTTATAGTGAGATATTTTACGGAAATTTTAATTCAACTGTTAAGAGTTTTTGGAAATATAACAAAACATAAATATGTTTTTTTTCAGAAATAGTGTACATTATTTTACTTTTTTACGTACCCAAGCGCTCAATTAAAAGGGGTATTTTAGGACTAAGGGGTACAAAAAGGGAAAATAGGGAAACTTTTCTAAATAACAAACACTTAATAAATAACTATTAATTCCTATATAGGCAAAAATGATATTTTTACATAAAATATTATGGCCAAACATCAAGCTTTCACAATTATGCAAAAAAGAACAAAAAAAAATACTGATAAATTTAGTTACTGTAATCTAACAACAAATTTTTTAAGATTTTAAAATTTGAAACTCCCCCTTCCTCAGTATAGACCCGTGGTATAGACCTGACTAAAATTCTATTATAGCCAACTTAAATCTGAAAACAAAATTTACTAATATGTAGGGATATTCGCATTGCCAACCTAAAAATGTTAGTTGACAAACTTTTTATTATCTAGGCCACGAAACCGCATTGGGAAAAGGGCAATGGACCGTGAGATAAAACGCAGAATTGGGCTAACATGGGCGCTTTTGGACATTAAGACATACCTTCACATAAAATATCCCTATATGCCTAGAGAGAAAGGTTTTTTAAACAATGCGCTCACTTTTGTAACACAGAGATGGTCCTCCTATCTCTAACCTTTTTACTTGACCAAAAAAATTTACTTGAAAACATCCCACTGTTTAAAAAAAAAAAGGGGAAAAAGTGTTCCCCGTTTTACCAATTTGTAATTGGGGAACCTTCGAGAATAAATCTTTTCGAGGGAAAGGAAAGTCCTGAAACAGGTTCGTAAGATCGTATTTTTTGGGGGTATTTTGAATTTTTTGATCCATTGAACCGCTCGATTTCATAATTTCTTTCAATTTAAAATGCAGGCAGAATTTTTTTAAATAAAAAAGAAAATTGCCAAACTATTCGACTTCAAATCAGGGGATTTAAGGGACATTATATAAGCAATTTTTTATTCCCGTTCAGTTTAATTTAGGTTTATCTAAATAAAGCAAGGTCTACTGAGAGAAACAGCAGGAATGATATCCCACCTTTTAATTTTCTCTATTCATTGAACTTAGGCAAATGAGAGGAGATCCCACCGAAAACAATTTTTAAAATAAAAAGCCACCAAAATATCAGCCGCTTAAAGTACCGAGATCCAAAATTGACCAAGTTTGGGCCCCAAAATTTTTTCCAATTTTTTTTTTAACTTGTTTTACTAACAGTCGTATTAATAAAAAACTGTTTATTATAGAAACAAGGTATTAATGCGGCCAAATAAGAAAAAAACTTAAGTCAAAAAAGAGAAGAATAAAAGTAAAAACTTGCAAATTTAATTTTAAATTGATCCCAGAACTATAAGAGGCTGTGATTTTTGGGTAGGAACTTGGCCCTTATTTTTGTGGGATGGTGGGGGAAAATTTAAGACTAAAATTGCCCCCCTGCAAAAAAATTCAATATATTTGGTGTAAAAAATGTAAGAGGTATAAATTTAAGTAAAACACAACCATTAACGGATAATATAATAAAAATACTAAACACTTTAGAAATATAGTTTTTACTATGATTTTTTTGTGTCCTTTTTACAAAAAATAAAATACACAAGCACCACTAACTGTATTCTATGACGTTTGGTTATGAGTTTTATTTGTTTTTTTAAAGAAACCTAGTTTTGTTAATCGGGACCTAGATCATACAGCCAAAAATATATAGTTGTATATCGATCATTGATACAGCTTAAAATTGTTATTGTAATGTTATTTTACAAAATTTTAATACAAAAAATTTGCAACATAACTGCTTAAAATTTCTATTTTCTTGTCCGTATTACGAAAAGTAACTAAACATCAAAATATTTTGTAGGAAGGCAATGAACTAGTTAGACTTCCTCAATATTGTACTTAAGAAATTTTCGACTTTCTCAAATTTTTATACAATATTTATATACTCGTTAACCATGCTAGAATATTGTTGATATAACGTTTCAAATTAGTGTGTTATAACCAGTGCGTGGTCACTGATCAACAAGCTACCGTTTCTCTATACCATTGTTAAAAAAGATAAAAATTTTATGTAAGTACTTAGTTATTATGTTTATAAAAATGTTTGATAGGTATTTTATTAAGGATGGCTTATTTATTTTTACTATCAAATAATTTGAATATCTAAGTGGTAAGGTTTACTGAAAAAAAGACATAAAAAAACATAATACATTTTTTTGGGGTTTCACTTTAATGTAAGTATATTTTAGATCTACAAACTGTTAAACATAGTGACTAGCCTAAATTGGGTCAGTGTAATATGACAAATGGAGGTGCGTGCGATTTTTGTCTTGTAATTGAGGAACCAGCATAGCAATTTTTGGGATTGAGCTGTTCAGCCACAGGGCCGTATTTAGGCGGTGGCGAGATGGGCGCCCGCCAAGGGCGCACTATCTGGGGGCGCCAAATCAGTTTTCAGTACCGTACTCATATTATTATTTTTATTGACAAAATTATTCAAATAAATAAATTATAATAGAACAATTTTTGAACAAATTTTAACTTAGATACTTCATTTAATTAGACACGTCCACCAAAAAAAATGGTGTGTGCTGGGTGTCGGACTAGGATTTTCTGTCGTACTTTTCCGTGAACACGAATCTGAAGTCAAAATTGGGTCAAACAGCAAAAAATCGAGAAAGGCTTAATTTCAAAATTTACGATTTTTTTAAATATATATCGAAAACTATAAAAGATACACGATACCTTGTAGGACATAAATAATTATTTTAACAAGACCTTTAATTTAAGTTAGTACTATTTTTCGAGTTATAATCAAAAAACCAAATTTTCAGGATTTTTTCAAGGTACCCCACGAAAAAATTTGAAAATTATTTTTTTTATCTTTATTTTTTTTGAAAACTATAAGTAATTTGGGATTTAAATAAATAAAATAAATATTTTATAAAAAAAAACAAAATCACAATAATAAAACACATTTTTTTCCTTATTTTGGACTAAAATTTTTTCAAAATTATATTTTGGTTTATATCTTCTTTATTACATATCTTATCAAAATCGTTTATATAACTTTTTATATAGACAATTTTAATAGCTCTATTTTTTGTTTTATGAAATTTTTTGTATCACTTATAGTTTATATAGTCGACCAAACATTCCGTGCGTAGCAGGTTTCTGCCTGAAAATGTACGGTATGGGTTTTTTTGGGGTTTTTTTGATTTTTTGCTGCCTGACCCTAATTTTGAATTCAGATTTGTTTTTAAACAAAAAAAAAATCAGCAAAAATTTAATCCGCCCCCAGCATTTACCATTTTTTTTTGGACCTGTATTATTTTTAATATATTAGACAAAAAAAATGTATGAATTGTTAATAAAATATCCTTTATTCTGATACCTACAGCAAAAATTTAACCCTTTCAATTTTTTAAAATATTTTCCTGCAAAAAATTTGGGTTTTTTTTAAAAATTGGGGGCAGCAGTTCTTTTTACTATCAGTTGCTAAAAATTTTTTTTTTTTATCATTTCTCTCATTTTTATTTTTCGTTGGCTAAAATTAAGATGTGACTCCCCGGGATCATAACCCCTATAAAAAACAAATTCTCGAAAAAAAAACTTTAAGCCTACAAATGTGAAATTATTTTTTGCAAAATTTCGGGAAAAAAACCCACGGATTCCCGTTTTTTGGGGGTAATCCATACTCCCCAAACCCCCTGGTGTGTGGGGGGGGGGGCGCAAATGTTAAGCCCCCCCGGGCGGCCTACCTGATACGGCCCTGTTCAGCCCAACCAGACACAAAGTGCAGAAATAAGATTAAAAAAATTTTTTTTGTTATTAAAATATACAATAATTACCTGCATTTTACTATTAATGCTTGAATATTGCCCCACCCTTGTATGCACATTTTGCTCAATTAATTTAAATACACAAACTGTACTGTTTGCCAATTCTGCACCTCTAAAATTATGTTTATTTGGTTATATTTTCTTTAAAAAACCCTTAAAATAAAAGTAACATAACGTTTACTAACTTACTATTTGTTGGTAAAACATGCACTATTTTTTAAAAAAAATATTACTAAATATTAAAGCAAATAAATAACTTTTAAAAAAATAAATACGGAAATTTACATCTAAAATTCACAGCACATACATTGTTATCTAAGCGGCAATGAGATAAACCAGGTAATAATTTGGTTAATCATTTCTCTTAAGCGATAATTAGTGGAATGTATCAGAGAGTTGTATTATGAAGCTTCGTGAACGTCAGCTACGGTTACGTTGGAGAAATGAGCGGCAGTCTCCCACGCACAATGATAAAAATATGCATTCAGTCTTTTCCCCCAAACAAAAAACTTGAAGAAAAAACAAAAAACGACTATAACATGGTGCATTATCAGCTGGTCGGTCAACAAAAAAATATTATGTTTTCAATGATTTCCTCTCAACTAAAAATTCAGAGAGGAAATCTTTAAAAATTTTTTTTTCAAGTTCAGCGACCAGGTAACATAAAATGCCTATGTTATAGTCAGCAGTTTTTTTTCTTCAAAATTTTGGGGTTTGTATAATTTAACAATTTTTTAAATTGGGGGGGAAATGTGAATATCGGGTGGCTTAATGACACAAATCTCTTATGCATTTTACAAATTATCGCTTCAGAGGAACTTGGTTGTGTAAATTGTCACTGGCTCCTGGCAAATTGTTAAAGTTCCCATGCACAGTCGGCCCAAATAATTTAAGTAAAATATGTACAAAAGTTTTTTTAAAATCGAAATTTTTTTTAAATTAATTTTTCCCCGACTCATTAGTTAAAACCAATGTATCCATCATTTCTTGTTTTTCAATGGGTATATAGGGTGTTCCCAAATTAGTGGGCAATATTTCTAGGACTTATTGTCTTTTTTAAAAAGTAAAAAAAATTCATGCCTCTAAAAATGCTTCCAAAATAGCTAGAGCCCTCCCAAGAATAAACCCCAAAATTTCGTTTTGCGTAATATCTTTGGGACCGTTTAGGATAGGCTAGCTAAAAGTGAAATTGTTTATTTTCTAACCCTGCATGTAGCTGTTTTTCCCAAAATTAGGTAAATTTTTTCCCGGGCATTACATAAAGGGTGTGTGTTTGATAATAATATATTATAGTACCCAAATTTTATTGTTTGGGGAAAAAATTTGGGGTAGTCATCTGGTATATGGCTACGCCCTTTCGGGGGTTAACGCGCCCCCCCCCCCCGGGGGGTTTGGAAGTATGGAATACCCTTCAACGAAAACGGGCCTCGGAAATTTTACAAAAAATGCAAAATTGAAGTTTAAAATTTTTTTTAATTGGGGAAATTTTGTTTCTTTAAATACCAATTTTGGTGAATTGTGTCAAATTTTATATTCTTTTTATATGAAAATATTAGACTACTATGCGAAAAAAGATATGATTTACATATAACAAAAAAACTATTTGTATCTGACTAAAAGAAGTGGGAAAAAAATTTAAAATTTAAATATACATCCTTACTTGCGGACGATTAAACTTTGGGAATATTTTTTTCAACAATAAAGTTGTAGTTACAAAAATACTGCGCATAGCAGGCCTACTAAAGCGTACCATTTATACTTTAATAAATGAAATAGTGTGCAACAAAAAAAAGAACTAGTACTGCAACCAATTTATAAAATACAAATTTATCCGCAGCTTAAATATCAAAAAAAAGTTCAAATAGTGACATTTTTTCTGTAGGTATCAGGATAAATTGATATTATATTAACAATTCATACATTTTTTCACTTTTAATATAATAAAAACAATGACATTAGGTATCTAAGTTGAAAATTTGTTATAAAATTGTTCTGTTGTAATTTAATTATTTGATTAATTTTGTCAATAAATAATAATAATAATAATAATATGACTGCGGTACTGACAACTGATGAAAAAAAATATAGCCGGTTTTGCGCCCCCAGGTAGCTGCGCCCTTGGCGGGCGCCCATTTCGCCACCGCCTGAATATGGCCCTGAGTCTTGGCCCTGGATTTACTAGTATTTGTTTTGACACGTCGAGCGTTGGACGTTTTGTTTATTATTACTCCTTGCTGCAAAATACCATCAAAAAAATACACGAAAAAAGTTATTTATTCAAAACGGAAGCTTACTGATATCCAGTAGGATTCTATTTTTATTTTTTTGGTTATATGAAATGAAATAAGATAAAACTATTTTAAAGTTCTTTGGGCACCGCAAAGTATAAGCCGTAGAGCTAGAATGTACAAAAGGAATTTTATATAAACACTTTTTTAACGAATAATTTTTTTTAATAGGTTTTAAAGTAAATAATATTGTTTTTAATTGCAAATAAAACGTGTTAAAAAGATTTTCGACCATGTTTTATAACTATGCTAAATACAACAAAAATTGGCAATTTCGTATGTAAAAAACTAAATAAATAATGTTAAAGTTGGCACATTCTAATTATTTTGACATTTGATAAACATAATATTTTTCAGATGATTTTATTTAAAAACAATATGAATACAAAGATCGACTAACAATATGTTTTTGTGCAAAAATTATTTAAGTATTGTTACTTGCTATGCGAAAGCCATAAAAAAATTTCATAATTAACTTAGCACATCCCTGAAAAAAATGTAATGTGGCAAATCATGCAAGAGTTATTATTACACAAATGAGGTATTCTAAGCCTGGTAAGGGTTTCATTATTTGGTATCAGTAGTAATGATTCACCAACCAATAAATTTGAAGCGTAATATACCAACCACGCATTCTGTATGTAACGCCCCCGAAAAAATGTATTTAATTAGGAAAATTAGCAACTGGCAAGTTCAGAAAATAAACAGCTTCATTAAATTTAGCTAGCCTATTTTAAACAGGTCCTGAGATGTTTCCTTGAAAGTGTTAGACAATGTTATGGTTTCAATAATACTAAAATCTTGGACCTTCATTGTCTTAATTTGTTATTGGTTACACATCTAAAACTTAGTTATCACTTGAAAACTGTTGGAGATACATCACTAACTGAAACGTTGTGTAAGAAATAAGGACAATGGAAGTCCAAGATTTTAGTGTTATTGAGGTCCTGAGATATAACGCAGACTTTTTTAGAGGTTCCATCATTCTGGGGGCTCTAGCCATCTTAGGAAGCATTTTTAGAGACATATTTATTTAAAGCTTTTTCATATTTTGAGAAGTACAATGAGTTCTAGAAATATTGCCCACTCATTTCGTATCACCTTGTTATTTTAAAATTGGCATTTTTCTACTTTTAATGGAGTTTTAACAAAAAATGGCGAAAATCACAAATCTATGATGCCTTTTTTTATATTATTATTTTTTAAAGATTCTGATAAAACATTTCTTGAGGTTAAACTCTATTAGAAAAATTATTTGGCTTTTCTCCAGAAAATAGAAAATTTTAATTTAAATTCTATAAAGACCAAACGTGTGCACATTGAGGAACAATATTATTTTAAAAATGATAAAAAAATTTTAGTTCAATTAAATCACTAAAAATTAAACAAAAAAATAAATTTGTACTATTATTTGGTTTAAATAAAGATAATAAGAATTAAAAAAATAAAATTTTAAATTTTTTTAAATATAAATTGACACCTGTATTCTTCATTGTTCATTCAGTGTTTATTTTATTTTTGTAATATTTTAACATTTTTGTTTTA